>CM057152.1:3059617-3083617 GCA_029962745.1 Echinometra lucunter | reverse complement strand
GACTGCAATTTCCAATCAACAGCTAGGTCATCTGGTTATAAGAACCAATGATGAATTCTTTGTCACATATCTATATATAAAATCATAACTGAGAGTAATTTTCCATGATAAATTTTTAAACAAATACATCTTTCACAAATGGCCACTAATACTGCTGCTATTGTATTCTATTGCTCTATTGGAGAAAACAAAGAATGTTTGATTTGTCATGTTCTAGTTATGTTCTAATTACATTTTTTTTTTTGTTGTTTAAATCGTATACTGTTAATATGTTTCTGTGAACCAGAAAGTGGAAATATTCTATATCAATAATTCTTGGTAAGCTTTAAACCTGTATCCATTCATACAGGCCCTGTGATGATGACTGAAAATGCATTTCTGGCACACCTGTTTCCTTGATCATACTGGCTCCAATTTGTGTGACTTCTTCAACATGGGGGCGGGGGGGGGGAGGGGGGATATTGTTGCTGTCTGTATGCATTGTGTGAAACAGATTAGCGTGTCAGAGTGTCAGTAGCAAGGAGCATCATTCTGTGAATTTCTTTTCCCTTCGCTCCTCCTCTCTTTCTACCATACCTTGCCCCTTCTATTTCCTTGTTTATTTCAATATTTTCTCTTTCCTCTTCTGTTACTGTATTTCTTTAATGTACATTCTTTGATTTTTTCATTCATTGTTTCGGTTACTTTGTTTTCCCTTCCGAATCTCTCCCCTGCTCTTTTGTGTATGTGTTTCTTTGTTTTCCCTTCAAACTGTCACCTCTTTATGTATCTCTTTGCTTTCGATCTCTCCCCTGCAGTAGGCCTGTTTTCCTTTCGATCTCTCCCAATCTCCCTTCCTTACGTTTTTCTTTTTTCCCTTCAATCTATCACCTCCTTTCCTTATGTATTTATTTATTTTCTCTTCAATCTATCACTTCTTTTCCTTATATATATTTTTTCTTGTTTCCCTTGTCGCGTAAATACTCGCGGCAGTTAATTGTAATATATGTTATATCCCAATATCCCTTCCCCTGTGTACACATTTTGTGTACATACAGTACGTACATGCGCATCCATTCGTATACCGTGCACATGTTTGGTACATTGTGTGCTTTGACTCATTTACCACCGGTTTTCTTGAATTTTATTGCAAATATGGCAGAACTCTAGTGTAAAAAAAATATATATATATGCTCTTCCCGGAAACTTCACAGGCCTAGTGGAAATACATTGCCAAAAAGTAAAAAAAATCTCTGGCATTTGTTATTACTGTTAGGAATATATAGTCTTTTATTTCTTTCTTTCTTTTATCCCTGTCGCCATGCATGTCAGGGCAATTTCACACATTGTTCTACATGTACCCTGTCTGAAATCCTGCACGCATGGTATTGGAACTTTGGGTATTATGTGCTGGCGAGAACCATGCTTACCTTACAACGAGCTTGAAATGTGCGCATCATCATTTTATTAGGATGACTACTGACATCGTCAACATATTTTAATATGTAAACGTACCATCATTGTAAATATGAAAAATTGAAAGAGAAAAAATAAATGAATTGAAGAATTGAATTGAATAAAATATCTAATGAACTTCATGTGCAGTAGGCTAGGCCACAGGCCCACATGCATGATGACATTGACATGTTGCAAGACAAGCATGCATTTAGAGCACATTTAATTCTTCAAGTAATTTCCTTCTAGAAAATATATACTTCTGCCACCATAGGGCTGATACATCAATTTTCAAAGTTAAAGGTACACTACTGAATTCAGGTAAAATCACCTTGTAAGGCAAAAGTGGGCAACCTCATGATGCATGCAGTCTCCACCAGAGGCGTCGATCCATTTTCCGGATTGTGGGGGGGGGGGGGGGGGGGGGGGCAAGACGACCAAGCGGAGATGAACCCACGGCTACTGAGATATGTATATGTATATATGTGTGTGTGTATATATATATATATATATATATATATATATATATATATATATACATATATACATAACATAGGCCTATGTCAACGTGAAGCATTTTCAATGTGGGGAAAATACGCATCTTGCTAGACTGTGAACCATCCTGTTTTTTTTTTTTTTTTAACAATTAACAAATTTCTTGTTATGAGAGAAGTGTTTAGTTATCAAAAATACACTATAGGCATATATGATACCTAATATATATATATATAGATATATATATATATTTATATATAGTTACCTCACTGCCAAATATGACTCTTTTTTGTCACATCGCTGGTCCATTGTTGCTACCCCCAAAACCACTCTGCTGTTTAATATTACGAGCGAGCGAAGCAAGCGAGGAATCACACACTGTTTTCGATGGTAGAAGTAGTAACCCCTTCGGCAAATTACACTGTGAGCCCATGAAACATCTGCATTATCTATTCGGCCTCATCTCACTTACCGAATTCGTTTGCTTTTCAAAACCATTAATATCAAACGAGTGAGCGTAGCGAGCGAGGAAAATATACCCTTTTCCATAATATAGCGGTTTTATTTCGTCATCATAATAATGTGATATACGTTATACAAGAACGGAATGTTATCACTATCATCATCAGAATACACTATAAACTTGCTATGCCTGTATGATATCTAAATAATACATCCGATCACCAGTGTGCCGAATATGACACTGTTTTAGCTACCTGGCTTGCAGTCCGAATCTATTCTGTTTCTACCATTAGCTAGCCAGCCAATTCAAAGTCCGATCCCGGCAAAATTATATGTATTCGTCACCAAAATTTTGTCAACCCCATCGCTGCCCAAATATTATGATATGTTGGAATCTCACTGCTATATGATAAGCTATTTGCTTCCCGAATCATCTTGTATCTAGCTTTTAACAGCGAGAGTAGCGAGCGAGCTAACGAAAAATATGTTTGTTTTTTTTTTTAATCTAGGCCGTTATCTACTGAAAGTGTATGTATTTTTAAGTCAACTGGCCGTGCGATTTCTTGGAGTGATATCATGTTTGGTTATATTACTTCCTATGAGTAGAAGGATAGTATAACATTAGACAGGAACTGTAGATGCAAACTGATTTCCTTTCATAAGAATAGTAATTATCATCGGTATTGGTTAAGGTACTTAAATGCGAGCGAGCCAGCCAGCCTGTCCATTTACTTTCTTTTTCCTCGTTTTCTGCTTTCATTTCACTTCCTTCTCTCTTTCTTTTTTTTTTCTTTTTACTTTTTTTTTGTTCCGAAATTATTGGGGGGGGGGGGGGGGGGGCAAAATGATATCTTTGCCCCGATCGACGTCTCTGGTCTCCACATTTTAGATGCTACATGTGTAGTAATGCGCAAAATGCCATGCGTATGTGCTTATTATACAACTACAAAACTGCCAAGCCTTGACAACCAAGATCTTTACACAAGTTTAAAAGATTTTCTCAACATTTCTTTGCATTTTGGCTATATTTTTTCTTGTTGAATAAAGCGTTTGAAAGTCATGTCTTTGTAATATGTCATTTGGATGTAGAAGGCTTCACGGTACACCAATTATTATTCTTTCTTGAAAATGAGTATGGTTCTGGAAAGGACCTACTTACTCTTAACGTTTCGGTTTAATTTCACTTCCTTCTTTCTTTATCCTTTCTTTTCTCTTTCTTTTTTTTCGTTTTTCCTTTTTTCTTGATATCTTTGCCCCCCGAAATTTTCGGGGGGGGGGGGGGGGGGCAACTGCCCCCCTGACCCCCCCCCCCCCCCCCCCCCCCCCCAGGATCGACGCCTCTGGTCTCCACATTTTAGATGCTACATGTGTAGTAATGCGCAAAATGCCATGCGTACGTGCTTATTATACAACTACAAAACTGCGAAGCCTTGATAACCAAGATAAGTGGGGACAAGCCAACATTTTTTTTTTACACGGGTTTAAAAGATTTTCTCAACATTTCTTTGCATTTTGGCTATATTATTTGGAACTTCTTGTTGAATAAAGTGTTTGAAAGTCGTGTCTTTGTAATATGTCATTTGGATGTAGAAGGCTTCACTGTACACCAAGTGTTCTTTCTTGAAGATGAGTATGGTCCTGAAAAGGACCTACTTACTCTCGACGTTTCGGTAAGCATGTTCTTATCGTCCTCAGGAGAATGTTCAGGAGAACGCTATACTTTCAGCAGTTTCCATGCTCCTCAACCTTATGTCCATTTTCTTTCTTCTATTTGTTTCAGATTTTCTAAATAACATGTCCCAAACACCAGTAGAGAAATACAGAGAATTTATAGCGATGCGTATGGGGGACAAATCTGTACTGATCATTCCTGGGATTGGACCTGATCTTGGTCACAGGCTTATTGACGAAGGCATCGATAAGGTAGGAAACATTTTTTTATTTAAAGCTCACAAACCGTTTTGGACTTTGGTACGAAAATTATTATTATTTGTGTTGTCTGTCAATTGGCCCCGCTTTTTCTTTAATTTGAGAATCATTCAAGGTGTTTAATGTAAGAATCATTCAAGGTGTGAGCTTCAAACTTGGTGCTAGCATGCATCACCAAAGGAACTTTGGAAAACAATCTGAGGGGAATGTAGGTCAAAGGTTAAAGGTCACAGGTCAATTTCTGAAATTCAGGTGTCAACCGTCATGAATGTGTTATTTTCAGAAACATCATGTATGAACTTCAACTTGGTGCTAGCATGAATCACCATAGGAAGATAATCTGATTCGATTTAGGGTACATAGGTCAAAGGTCCAAAGTTGTAGGAAGATTTCTGAAATGGCAGTTTTTAGCTTTGCTAAAACAACAGTGGATAAATTCAAGTCCTTTTTTCCAGGTATCTATTTTTGTTTTCAAAAGCCAGTAGATCTTTCAACTGTTTTCTAAAAATCGGCGATTAGCTTTCTCACCCGATTTTACAAAAATTGGATCGAATCGGCTGCCTTTTTTGAGATCGGTTACAAGCTTGGGGGTCAATATATGTGAAACTGATTTGTTTGTTTTTTTTTTTTACTTTAGTTTTGTGAACACCATGTCTCAAAAATATTTTTGCACTGAACTTTAAACTTTGTACTGGTATGCATCACCATAGTGGGACAAATTGACTAGATTTAGGGTTAGGTGAAAGCCCATAGAAACCATTATGCATGAATTTGTTTTTCCTATATTTCAACTATTTTGTGTGCATAATGATGAGAGAAAGTGATTATACTTTTGGGGTTGTTTGGTCTAAGGTCAAATAGTTCAGTTATAAGGTAATTACACATGTTTTATTCTGGTCATGACAATAATTTAAAACAGTTCAATCGATGACATTAATTGAATATATGGGAAGGCATATTGGAGTCAGATGCAATGGCGTTTATCTTGTTTTGGTAAAATACTTTTAAGGAACACTAGATACAGCTATACAGGCTTATGCTGAGACCCTTCTACTGCATCAGCTGTACATCTGAACACCCCGCTCTAAGCTGTACTAATTCTATCTTGAAATCTTTTTCGTTCTGCTTTTGGCTAAAATTACAGTCACACATGCCATTTATTTCAGAGGCGTATCATATGGCATATGTAGGTAGCTTTCAAAATTTTAACCTTCTCTTTACTTTCTCCTCTCTGTCCCCCTAATCTCTCTCTCTTTCTCTTTCTCCCTCTCTTCTCTACCTGTCTCTATCTCTACCTCTCTTACTTTTTCCTTTTTTTTTTTCTCTTCACAGGCCTATGTTGTTTTTGGAAAATTCCTACGGCTGAAGAAAGATAAAGACAACTTTGTTTCATGGATGCAGAGGAAAGGAGCAAACACAGAGGAAGCTACAGAATGTTATAACGGTTTAGAAGACTGGTGCAGAGAGCATGGGTGGTAGAGTCCCTAAATATGATTAATCTGAAATGGCACAGCAGTTGTAAATGAATTCGGCACGGGGAGAAAAAAAAATTAATACATGCAGCTTTAAGCTCCTGTTAGCTCACTTTGATCAGGTAATTGCCGAACATTAAGTAACAAAAGTCTTGGGGGGGGGGGATGTGAATTAATTTTACAAATGCATGCACTTTTAAGAATTCCAAAATCTCACCAGTGGTCTTCAAAAATGCAAATAGGGACACATTTTCTTTTCAAAGTAATACCCTATTTACTACATGATATCAAGCTGAATTTTAAAATTTGGAGGTAATATTCACAGGAATGTGCCCTACTGTAGAATAATTTTTTAGTATGGGGACTGGTGATAATAATGTCTCCAGTAAAGTTATGAACTTGTATTGTACGTTACTGCTGAATGTTCATACAACGTTGTAATCAATCATTGTAATTATCGCCTCCCATTCTTCCACAGTGCAATTTCATCATAAATTCTATGAGATGTTAAATTGCTCTTCCATTACTAAGCAATGTGGGCATGTCGCATATTTGAGACTGTTCAGCCATTTAAGGTGTTGGGTCTATTGTCTTTGTACACGCAGTTACATAGTTGTTTATACAATTGTTCGTCCCATCACAAAAATCATTTTGGTTTTGTCATTTACTGTTTAAATTATTGGCATAAAACTGGACTATACGTTTACTTTGTTTTTTTTTTTATCTCTAATGTAAATGGAGAAAATACTTCAGGTCCTCATAGTCGGTTTGACAATTTACCAATCTAGAAAAGTTCTTTACGTTGAAGTTTTTTCATTGATTTAGGTTCCTATGTAGTTTACGAACATTTTCAGCTTGGTTGCCCAAACAGCAACCTTGAGCAATTTGCATAATTTGCATAAATCTGTATGGATACAGGATATGCCACACAAGATAACTTACACAGAATATGTAAATTGAACTACGTACTAATTGTGTGTGTGCAGTGATACGGAACTTTAATAGTGTTGTCAATCTTGTGAATTCATCCTTTGATGAATCGAAACGGGGTACACTGATGTGTGATAATTCCGTAAAATAGGGGTTTTGTAGGGATTTAGAATAGAGTTTAAACATATTTTTGCAATTACAGGTCAGGGTTCAGTACTGAAAATCAAGGAAATGTCAATTTCGTTATCTAAATCATTGAGAACTTGGTCATGTTGGTCTTACATCCATTAATAATGGTACCAACAGCGGTTTTCTATTCTTCGTTTAGGCCCATCTTTAAAAAAAAAAGTTCACTGCAGCCATATCCCAGTCGGAATTAAGTAGCGTTCACGCACAGAATCACATATCAGTCGTTGAAAATATTTGGGCTCTAGCATTTTAACAAAATACAAAGTCTTATAATTAAATATATACACATGTGCATTATTCTGCAACAATCATATCATATTTAAAAAGAAGAAAAACATCTTTTTGAAATGTACAATTGAATTGGAAACATACTTGTCTTGTTAGGGTGTTCAAATAACGTTGATTTAATCCATACGGCTAACATTACACGAAGAGGTACCCCGAACGGAACTAAAACATTACAAGAAGGCTGCCAACCTGGTTGTGCACATTGATACCGATTCATTAGGAGCAAGCCTACTCTCATTCTATGTGCAAAATGTACACTTATAGTTGTTTACAGATATTAAGTTAATATCAACATGATTCTTGGTACAAAAACATGATTTCTGATTGTAAAAATAACACTGAAATAATTTCCATGTCCCACAAACCCCTAATTGGATGTGCATCCATATCTGATTGTGTGTATTAAGGTTGATTCATTTCATCAAAGGTTGAATTCACAAAATTGACAACGTTATTAGAGCTCCATATTACCGCACATACACAATTGGCACGTAGTTCAGTTTGAACGTTCTGTGTGAGTTGTCTTTGCGATGTAAAACTTACACGCATACAGATTTATGCAAATTGCTCAAGGTTGCTGTTTGGGCAACCAAGCTGAAAATGTTCATAAACTACATACATGTAGGAACCTAAATCAATGAAAAGAATCAATGAAAGAACTTTTCTAGGTTACACTGTTAGCTAAATAGGACTGTCTGATCGACTATCAGTCACTGTGAGAGCTATTCATTATCAGTGCATACCACTCTGTTTTATTGTATTAGATTAATCATTGAGACACAAGAAACTGCAATGCAATCATGCAATTTCCTTTATTTTGAATTACCTGTCTTGTAATGCAGCTTTCAGTCTGTGTATTTTCACTGAACAACAAAGTGGGAAAGATGCTTGTTGAATATCGATTCTGTAATGAATTCTACTATAAGTGTAATTACTAGTATGTGTAGGAAATGCAATTTTTAGGGAATTTTCTCGTAGAGCATTAAATTAGGTATTTATTGATTTAAAAAAAAAATGACTCTTTTCATTATTGCATAGATGAAGCTTAGATTAGACAAGTTTATCAAAATTCAGTGCTTGGAAACATTCGATGATTATTATCAGTTACAACAAGCTTAAATACAGCCCCGACATAGCATCTGAAGAGCTGCTCTCCGAGTGCTTCTGATATGTATGACGTCACAGGTTGAACATAATTTGGACGAGCAGACGATGTCCCATAACCAAACATCTCACTAGCGTCAGTCTAAATGCCTCACTCTAAGCCCAGTACATGGTATAATGTTGATGAAAAATGCAGCGTTGAAATGAAATAAGGAAATCAGTCCCTGGTAAACAAAATAAGACGCCATTGTATTTTCACCGCAGTATGTTCGCCGTTTCAAGAAGAAACGACTACGGTCCACGCCATTGTTGAAAGTGGTTTCTTTGATTGTTCATTAACCCTTATCCTGTTATTCCTGTGTATTTACAAACAAAAGAAATCGAATTCATTTCTCCTTTAGAATGGTGTGAAATACGGTCACGTTTGAACACACTAAACTCTTTATAATTTAAGAAATAATTGCATTGCAGTTGTGTTCATTCTTTATGGGACGTCACGTCGTCTGCTTGGCCAGGATTTTTGCATTCCATGACGTCATTATAACAGCTTTATTCTGGCGAATTGCTCGTACATGTATGGCAGATGTTGGGAGGTGGTTTTATTTTCATTGTTTCCTAATCACCCAATACGTAGTTGACGTAAAACTTGTTTTTTTTTTTTTTTTCGTTAGTTTACCAGTTTCTAGTGATACATTAATTGCCATATTTTTTTAAATTTTCTTTGAATGAGCACTTTAAAATGCCAATTCAACGAAAATCACAAATCTTATATTCTGATGTAGAGTAAATTAATGCGTTTTTAAACAGTCAGTTAGGATTTCTATTAGACCAATACTCGTAGGAAGTAATTCTCTGCTGTATTTCCACTGCTATTTTAAACAATGTATGATTACAGAGTGAGTGATTAATAACATAGAAATTTCTTTTTTGAATCTGTTGTAATCTGTCGTCATTGTCTTACAATTTCGAAGCTGTTTTTTAATGTGAAATGTTATGACACGAAAACGTTGCATAATTGAACTTAGAGGACTGAAAGACTGCGTTAAGAAAGAAAATTGGGGTGTAAGAGAAAAATTGCATTTTGTTTTTCGTGTACGCACTTAATATTACATGAATTAAAAGACTATTCACCAGGCGAAGAATTTGTAGAACACGGTGACTTAAAAATTATATTAGAGAAAGTGAGAAGAGATGTGAATCAGGAATGCTGGTGAAAGGATGTGATTTCAAAGACAGATGACATGTACAAAAAGTCTAGTTCTGAAGTCGTAGGGAAGGAACTCTCCTATTCACTTCTATACATGAATTGCCCGGGAACCAACGTTAATAGTACCTTATTTCTGGCATCATTCTTATCATATTTGCCTACAAGAGTACAGGCGGACGTTCATTACATTCAATAGTATGGCTAGTGTATTTCGCCTTTTGAATTACATTTAGGTACATTTTTGGTGACAATTAATATTTGTAACATTACATTTCTGTTCTATGTGAATGCCAGTGGCGTGTTGAGCAAACACAGAAAAAACAATTCCGCATCACCACCGGATAGCATAAAGGGCGAGTGCTTTTTTAAGGGGATGAATGTGGATATTGACGATAACGGTCAAGATGTGGGCCTACAAACTACGAATTAGAAATACACCACGTTTGAATTGTATGGTCTCTTTTCACTTTGAAAAAAACAACAACAACTTATGTCTATGTACATAATTTGCATTATCTGGAATTGCAGTACCAAAGTGCCGTACGGTACCAATCAGCTTTTATCATTATCTTTTCAGTGAAAGTCGTTATCTTTTCAGTTAAAGTCATTGACTTCACAGTTGAATTCATGTCTTTTCAGTTAAATTCAACATCTTTGCAGTTTAATTTGTTGTCTTTTTTCAGATAGTCATTATCTTTCGGTCAAAGTCTATACAGTGTATATGAAAACCTGGTTGTACTTACATGTTTGTCTACTGTACCATTTTACACACACTCACTTCCACGACCAAAACAAAATGTCCAAACTGCGCCACCGCTGTCGGCAGTAGAAGGAAGGAAAGGAAAACCAAAGGGAGAAGAGAAGAGAAAAGAGAAAAGGAAGAGAAAGGAGAGGAAGAAGAAAAGATAAAAGAAAGAGAAAGGGAAGAAAAGGAAAGAAGGAAAGACGAAAGGGGGAAACCTGGGCACCGTTTTATGAAAGTCGTCAGCACTGACAAGTTGTCATTCTCTGACAATTACCATATGCGATCAGTGACCAGTGCTTTTTAGCCAATCAAAACCAAGGACTTTACTGACATTGTCAGAGAATGACAACTTGTCAGTGTCGACAACTTTCATGAAACGGTGCCCTGGAAGCGCTCGCTCTCATGTATTTTAACCAATGCCGATAATTACTGTTCTTCTGAAAGGAAATTGGTTTGCATCTTGTACCTCTATCTAAAATGTTATTGTAAATATATAATGTATATAACTACAAGGAATTGAGCGGCAAGTTGACATGAAAATAGATAAACTTTCAGTAAATAAATGCCTAGATATCTCACAGTGTATTTTGATGACAAAATAACTCTTTGCCATAACAATAATTTTGTTGTTGTTGAATGTTTTATTAAAGTAAATCAGCAGAATCACATATTTACATGATTGGCAGGATTCAATATAAAATAAAATACATAAACACATTAAAAAAAAAAAGGAAAGGCAGACAAAATAAGAATAAACTCTTATTGGAAAAGGCGGCAGAAAAAACCCCCCAAGAAACATAATATTACAAGTACTTGTACTACAAAATAGATCGTGGGATACCCCGAGGACAGAAGCACCGCTAAGCCGAACGAAAAAAAAAAGGGGGGGGGGAGACAGGGCTGACTCGGATTTATATCAAACACAACCAATTCTATCCAATTCACAGATTAGACAAACGTATATGAAAGACTCTTGAAATAGGGCAGGATCTGTGCAACGAAGATATGTTTATATTGTATGACTAAAAACAAAATCTGAAAAATTTGAGATAAAGAAAAAAGGGGTTCTATGAAAACCTTTGGTATTCATGCGCGCCTCCTACGTTCAATGATCCCGTTTCACAAAGAGTTCACCGTAATAGTTTAGACGTGAACAAACCACAAAATATCCCCCCTCCCAAAAAGAAAAAAAAATGTGATACAAATCCAGCCCTAACTCTCAATTCCCATGCTAAGCAAAAACGACCTAAGAGTTGCGGCCCAGAGCCCCGGGGTAGCCCATTCATGCCATTGGAGGAACCGATCTCACACAAATTGTACAAACATTTCTGTGCATAATTAGAATAGTCGGGCGGTTGCAAGAATTACACAATGACATGGGGGTCAATAAAACGATTAAATGTATAATTTTAAACATCAGAACGCCATTTCTTAAAGTGGGCAGGTAATTTGTTTCTTCTTTTTTTTTTTTGCCGACACTGTACTCTATATCCTTTTGTTTTTTCACAAAGGAATTAAAAGACACAAAATTAGGTGTACTGTCATTAAATCTGCAACAATATACATGATACTTCAGCAGTAGAAATAAAAATGAGATAAATTTATCCTCACAAACTCCAAATAGTTTTTCAAAATTTGAAATATTGAAATTAGGATCACCTTTTCGGTGAATCACTGAGAGAAGATCTTGCCAACTTGGAATTACTTTTTCACAATCACAAAATAAGTGAATCATTGTTTCCACTTTTTTATTACAAAGAGCACAGCTGGGTGAGTCTTTCCTCTTGATCTTATAAAGGAAATCGTTCAAAGCAATTGCCCTGTGGAAAATTTTAAAATAAAAAGATCTAATTCTAGATCTAAAATCTTGTATCAATAGTGCAGAAAAAACTGTATTATGAACCTTTTCCCAGTAAGTGTTGGGTGATACTGGTAAGTTGTTAGTCCAAAAGGCATATCTTTTATCAGGACTATGAGGAGCAAGTAATAAATTGTATACATTATTTGGGACCTTTTTATAGCTCAGTAATTTCAAAACTATGGTATCATGTACACCAAGAATGTCACAATCAAAATTCTCAATCCATTCTTTTGGTATATTTCTCAATAGAAAATTAAATTTCCTTCTATCAGTGGTAGGAATATTGAAATCTAAAACTAGTTCCTCAAAAAGTTTATAACCAGGATGAGGTGGGTTAAACAGGTCTGCAATGGTACTGATATTTCAAAGGACCTGACATCCACTCAATTCAGAATATTCAAAATCATAAAATTCTACTGTAGCTTTTTCTCTAAACAGATACCAAGAACGAAGGGATTCAGCTAATTGTATGTTACCCAACCTATTCAAAACATTCTCAGGACCATGAGCTTTCCGTAGAAGTAAGACATCAACACTAATATTTTTCAAGAAAGATAGTTCAATAGCTTTCCAATGAGCATTAAAGTTGTCCTCAAGTAAATTTCTTACCCATACCAACTTTTGAGCAATACAAAAGTAAAGGGATCCATCATTTTTAGACCAGCTTCATTGTAATCATTACACATGACCTTTCTCTGAACTCTGTCCCGTCCTCCACTCCAGATGACTGGAAAAATATTTTATTCAACAAAGGATTTGGGAATTTTAATACACAAAACGGAGAAGAGGTAGATCAATTGGGGTAGCACAAGAAACTTGATCACACAAACTTTACCAATCACAGACAGATTTCTCATTCGCCAACAATTAATGGTTTGTTCAATTCGTTTCAATTTATCATTGAAGTTTATTTCAAAAACTGAGCCAACATTTAAAGACAGATTCACTCCCAGACATTTGAAATGGTTTCTTTTCCAAGAGATACTAGGATTGATAGGAGGTAAATGCTGACAATCCTTCTTAGACCCAATCCAAACTGCTTCGCTTTTACTAAAATTCATTTTACAGCCAGAATACTGACCGAATTTTGACAAAGTTTCAAAAAGTTGAACAAAGGAATTATCTGATCCATCCAAAAACACACAGAATCATCAGCAAATAAAGAAATCTTTGCCTCTTGATCTTCAATAGGAATACCTAACATATGTTCATTTTGACGGATAGAAAGAGCCATTATCTCGATTACAAACAAAAACAAATACGGAGAAATAGGGCACCCTTGAAATATACCTCTTTTCATCGCAATACGATCAGTTAAACATGTTAAAAGGCCATTATTCATTACATTGCTTTGACGAGCCGTGTACAGGGTTTTTATTGAATCAATAAAATTTGAACCAAAATTGAAATGTTTCAAAGTTTGAAACAGAAAATTATGAGAAACACTGTCAAATGCCTTCTCAATATCAATTAAAACAATAGAACCTGGAATATCATTCAGATCAGTATACTTGATGATATCCAAAATCAAACGTATATTGTGACCAATACTTCTACCTTTCGGATTGGTCAGAGTGAATGAGGTCGTGTAAACAACGCTTTAAACGGTTAACTAGGCACTTTGCCAAAATTTTATAGTCTGTAGTCAAGGTTATATATAGGTCGGTAATTTCTGATCAGCAAAGGGTCTTTGTCTTTCTTAGGAATTAGGGAAGTGACACCATTCCTTTGTGAAGAGGACATCATACCATGCTGCAAAGAATAATTAAAAGAATCTAGCAAACAATTCAGAAATATCAGACCAAAATACTTTATAAAATTCAATAGGAATCCCATCCAAACCTGGAGTCTTGTTTATCTTCATAGATTTGACCACTTCAAATAACTCATTTTTAGAGAGAGAGGACTCTCCAATAACCTTTTATCGTCCTCAGATAATTTGGGAATTTCTTAGCTATCAAAATGATCATCATTAGCATCGTTTTCATCTGGGACATTCTGGAAGTCATTTGGTAAAGAATATAATTTAGAGTAAAATTCATGTATATTTTTCAAAATAGCAGGAGAATAAAAATTAATTCATCCTTGTCATTTTTTAGTCGACTTATATTTTTCCTTTGCCAATACCTCTTCTCCAAATTACATTTTTTTTTTCACCCTCTTCCAACCACCTTACTCTGGATCTGGTTATCAGACCCTTTCTTTCAACGTCATAAATCTTGTCAAGCTTCCCCTTACATTCTTCTAACTGCAGTAGTAAAGCTTCAGCTTGCAAAGAATCCTTACAAGTTGATAACTGTAATATTATTTTGTCAATGTCAGATAAAAGTTTGCTCTTAATTTTATTTCTTTCTTTTCTCTTCCTTGCGGAATATTCTATACAGACTCCTGTGATATAACATTTCACAGAGTCCCACAAAATATTAGCATTGCACTGGGAATCTTTATGAATGAGTTAAAATCTTTGATCTTTTCTTTAATTAAGGAGATGAAATCAGAATCATAGTGTAAATAATGTGTGTTCAACTTCCAATAACCCTTACCCTTCACAGGCTGGTTGTCTTAAAATTGAAGAAAAACAATTGAATGATCTGACTGAATTCCAGGCAAAATTTTACATTTCTTACAATTTTTAAAAAAATTGCTTGAAACAAGAATAAAGTCTAACCGTGATAAAACTCTGGGGGATTTCTGATGCCTAGTGTAATGCCTTCAAGAAGGATGATAATTTCTCCAAACATCACAGAGGCTATATTCTTCAATTAATATAAAGAACATTTCACTAGCTTTAATATCACAATGTTGCTGTCTAGACCCTTGATAATCAAGAGGGCCAATGACAGAGTTAAAATCCCCACCCACAATTCAAAATGTATGGTCAAATTTATCAACTTCAGCAAATACTTTTAAAAGAAAATCAGGATCATCACCATTTGGGGCGTAAACATTAACAAGCGTAACTGGGAGTTCATTTAAAATGCCATTTAATATCAAAAACCTACCACTGGGGTCTTTTGAAATGGAATTAATCTTCACAGAAACAGAGTTCCTGATAAGAATGGCGACTCCCCTACTATTAGAGGAAAAACTGGCAAAATAAGCTAATTCTCCCCATTAAGACTTCCACAAGTGTTCATCATCGACAACAGAGTGTGTTTCTTGAAGAAAAACAATATCACAATCAAGAGACCTCATGTAGTGAAAAACCTTTTTGTCTTTTGAAGTAATCCTGAACCCCTCGACAATTAAAGGAGCATAATTTCATTTGCATTGATGTACATATATATGGCAATTAGAACACTTCTCAAAAAGAACACAACTTTCAAACAAAATTTTACAACATACAAGTACATGAACTTTGTAAAAGTAGGCACTTGAAAATTTTGTGAGACAGATCATAACATGTATTACAAGGATGTACAGACGATACTGGTAAGCGGCCATAAAAATGACTGTAAAAAGTCTGCCAAACAAAAAAAAAACAAAAAAAAAGGGAATAAAAAATAAGAAAGAAAAAGAAAACTACACATTAGATAAGACAAAAAAGAAGAGAACCACAAGAGCGCTAGATGAAAGGAAGGCTTCAAATCAAAATCAGCCCTACACAAGCGCGTTTAACCTTGGCATAACGCAGCAAACAGCAAAAACAGACCGAAATCTGGTAAAGATGTAAATTTAAAGTACTGATTTACACCTAATTTATCATTTTCTGATGTTTTGTATAGTGGACCATTACGAAAATTTGTGTTTAAAAACAGATCTCCTCTGACACCCCAATTTCAAATTCCAAGCTTCTCTCACTGCCCCCCCCCCCCCCCATCCCGATATCAGCAGGAATGGTAATCCTTAAGTAAACAACCACACACTCTCCCAGATAATCCACCTTCCCCCCAAGGAGAAGTGACCTTCATACGGCCAGGCAGAGGGAGAGAGAGAGGGAGAGAGAGAGAGAGGTATTATAAACATGTGAGTCCGGAACTGTTTTCTTTCACAATGCAGTGAGGGTGCATTTGTATCCGTGATGGTTTCATGCCTGAATTTTTTTGCCATTAGACTAAAACAATTTCAATATATAGATTTGACTGTAAGTGTAATATTGAAATTTCGAAATCATTTCTCTCTCTGTCTTATTATTCCATCTATATATTTAATTATTTGTATTGTGTTTTACTCTTCTTTTTTGATAGGTGAAACAGTGAATTGCATTATAAGTTTGATGTCACAAAAATCTTGAATAAGAATAACATTTACATGTTGGAGATAGTGAAGGACTTTGTAATGAGTTTCTACTGCATTTCATATTTCTAATTTCATCGAATATAACAGAGTTACGATTTCTTGCTAAACAAATGAAAATAACACAATTATCATTTTGTTGTTGTTGATATAACAATTCTTTAACCTAGTATAGGCCGATCAAAATAAGGAGCAAACTAATTTCATATCCCATCTTTTTCTTTTCCATTTTTTTTTAAAATCATATTTAAACTTTCATGCATGTAACCCTTTTCTTGATAAAAAAGAAGCAATCATGATCTTAACCCATTCGCGACAATGATTTTCTAAAAATGGATTACGAGGGCCACTCTTCAAGACGGCAACTTTTTTTGGCAACAAGCCAGCCCAATCTCATTCACAAGTCTAGGGACACGATACTCACCCACGGGGACATGCAATTTTACAGGACTGTTCCCAAACTGAATGAGTGTGATTTCCATCATTCATTTGAAACTAAATGTTCAGTGAAAGTGACTGTTTGGAAATTGTTATCTTCTGTGGTGTGGAAATTGTATTTATTTTTTTTCTGACATTTAGAAATATCTCATTTAGTTCGTTTGTCTGTCATCCGTAATTATGCACCCCTATTGAGAAATGGCATTTTCCATAATAGTCAGTCATGCCGACGTGGTGTGATTTTTGGGGTTAGTCTACTCTGTGTAGGGGGAACTAAACAGTAACAACAAAGAAGTAACGGATCTGGTCCGTCAAACTCATAGAATGAATGATCTAATGCCTTTTGCTTGTATGCAGAATCTGATTTATTTGTTTTTTTTTCTTCCGAAAATGGCCTCGCTGGATGTTTTATAAGTCTCCGATTTTGTTTCAGATTTATCATTCACCCTGTCCCAAAATGGTTATGTACGCGAAAGCGACAGACCTGTGCTATCGCGATAGCCAGGCCTAGCATGGGAAAGGCTTGCATGCTCGATGAGTATCTCTCCTTGCACTAGCACTGCATACCATAGCTTCGTCATTCAGTCATGAATTTGAATAATTTTGGAAATAGTTCTTCGATTAAAATTGAACGAAGCAAAGTGGATTATAATGGGCTCACATACAAAGAAATTACAATTATTGATTTTTTATCTATGTCTGATGAGGTCATTTTACGTGAAAGAACATAACAAAATAAATATAGCTTTATCAAGGTCTGGTAAAATACTAGACTACTAGTTGACGTTGCCTAGTGACCAGGCCAGGAATGTAGTCCAGTTCATGACTGAAGGACACTGCGCTGCACCCAGCTAGCTCTCTCTCCGTCTCTTCGAAAATGTAAACAATGATCAAAGGAGCTTCATGCAATAACACTGTTAGGAATTATGGCTATGAGTTCGAGTATCATTTCCCTTTATGTTGATGAACATTCAAATGTTATTTTTGCTTGTATAGTACCCATAAACCCATTATTGTTGAAGTGCATAAATACAAGTAAGTGAGGTCGTAGTTTCTGCCAAGGGATTTGCTTTTATCCCCTGGATTTTTTATTTAGGTTTTACATTTAGATCTATATCTATAATTCACAATATTAGATTTCAGGACAAATAGCTTCCCCTGTTGTGTATAAATTCAAGTAAACAGTGTTTTGTTTGTAGGTTTGTCAAATCAATCTAATCGCAAGAGCCTTTCGGGGGGGGGGGGGGTCCTAGGAAGCACATGTCCTCTTTACGCATTTTACCAGATCCATTTTTTTGCAAATAAATTGAACTTGGAAATAAAAATGCCACCCTTGAGAAAAATACTGTTATCATTTCTTTTTTTTTAAATTTTATCTATCAAATGTTTTAATTTTGATTTTCATTTTCAGGTGGATTCAGAAACTATGCCTTTTCACTTTGAATTCTCGACAGCCATGTTACTGTACACAATTATATTTACTGTTCAAACAACCCTTCCCAAAAAATACACCCCTCCACCCCCTAAATTATTTTAGGGGAAAATGTTAGTAATTTGTATTTATTGTTTTCAGTGTTAGTAAATGTATTCATGTCCTTCCTTTACATGGATATTTTTATTTTTTACATAGGGGCCAAGGCAAGCCCAAGAGGGAAAAGTCTTTCAGAAAAAAAGGCAAAAGAAAGAAAAGAAAGAGTTAGTACATGCCACTTGGCACAGCACTAAAATTATTTCATTCAATTTAGATCTAGTGTAAAAAAAAAGATCGGAGTGATCGGACCATTATATTCTAACCAAACTCAACTTCAATGCTTCATCAAAATAATCACAGGTGACTGAAGGAGAGGTATGAGGTTGATCACTCAGTCACATCAACAATACGCAATCGCACACACGCGTTACAACAAAAGCAGGCGCTCGGGAATTAGAATCAGATAGGAGAGCCTATAAAAGTCAAATAAAATCAATCAAAACAAACAAATCCACATAGATATCCGTAAAAAAATAACAACCACGGCTATATTCACTCGAATACACACACCAAAAATTGAGGAATACATAAATTCAAAGCTCAAATGACAGGGCTGAAACGAACGCAACGTCTACAAAATCACTGCACTCGCACTCTGCACTGCATGCACATACGTACACCACACAGGCAGTCACACGCCATACGTATACTACACGAACAACCGCTGTGCGAATGATTCACTGAAGTCAACATAACTCACCAGATTCTCACCAAAATTACTTACAATCACGAATTACGCGTCCACAAGCATAAAATATATCACAAAACCTTTCCAAACAAAGGGAAAATATACAGGAAGAAGCGAACAGAAAAATATAAAGAGATAAAATAGATGGGAAATTGGCGAGCTGAGATAGGCGGATTCTAAGTACGAAGACAGTTACAAGTTTTTTTGTATTCAATGATTTTTATTCCTCAAAACTTCATTTTCCATACATATTGTACATAAATTGGAAACATATTTTTCAAAACATATATTGAGTAAAATAATACAAAATTCAAGGAAAATAATCATACCTTTCCATTGGTAAATAGAATGTCAGCAGCGTATCATACATTTCGTACATATACGTATACATATACCAACCAACAAAATGGAAATCTACTTATGATAAAGTTTAATATATTTTGACAACAGAAATATATATCATGTTTCATGATATGACTAATAATTATCATTTGCCACGGTCTTATTACAGCTTTTCATTTTTCAAACTTTGTAAGTTTATTTCCCTTAAAATATAAGTTTCCTTTATATAAGTTTCACATACATAATTTCACCCACAAAAAAAAAAAAAAAAAAAAAGAAGCCATAAACAAATAAACAAAAACAAAATGAGTTTCCAACTATTAATAAATGACCACAATGAAGTTACGTGTTGCTATCGATAGCCGCTATATCGACATTGCCCAAGCGCGCGAATGCCCTTGTTACTAGGCAGTATTGGCGCGAGACAAGCATATATAAATATTCATCGCAGGCTCGTACGGTTTTGAGATGAAATGTCCAATAAAGGGTCTTCTAAAATGGATTGGTCCTGAGACGAAGTAACGAGTGCTCTGATTGGCCAAAAATTTTCTGCATCGGCAGGCGAAGTTTGGGGTCACCAAACTTTCTAGTTTTCTCGTAAACACGGCAAACCACAAAACGTGGACCCATTGTCGCGAATGGGTTCTCAAGCATCAGAAAATTTGAATATTTGTGTATGTTTGTATAACAAATACAAAATAAATAGTGGAGCTGTGACATGCACGAAAATTTGAATATTTGTGTATGTTTGTATAACAAATACAAAATAAATAGTGGAGCTGTGACATGCACGAGACTAAATGTATGACAAGAGGCCTTTGTCGCCTATCCCTATCATGATGATTTCTGCCATCCTATTCAACTTTAGCAGCACATACTGGTTCCAACCTCAAAATTGTGAAAAAAAAGAAAAAACAACAGCTTCTGTCCTTGCGCTGTTGATGAATGCACGTGTTGTTGAAACTGAACGTCGCACTGCCGATTATTACTCCGCGGAGGAAAAAAATACTTTGATTGGGGAATATTTAAAAGGCAAAAGTAGTGATATTTCAAGGAAGAAATTGAATTTTAGATTCCGGTCCTAGTTGAAGAAAACAAGTTTAGACAATTTTAAGCAAAAAATAATGGATGATTAAAATGGAAAAACGTAATATCTATACGCAATGTAATACGGTTTAGCAGTTCCCAAGTATCCGCTGAGAGCGATCGAGCACGCTAGCTACTTAGGCGATAGGCGAGCGAGCTCGGCTTATGCGGCGGCGCTTGGTTATTATGCAAGCTCAAAACTTGTCTGGGAGATTTTTTTTACTTACTGTTATTTCGGCAATTGTGGGTCATTTTGCATCGTTCAAAATTTTATTTCGATCTTCATCAAATTTTTGAATCGTTTTTCGACATGCTAATGTCCTAAAACAAATATAATACAAAGTCATTATTTCAAGATTACTTTCAGCCAGGAAGCTCTTAATAGTTTGTTTATCCTATTACGTAAGGAGGACAGCTGCAATCTCACTCCACGCTGTTCATCGGCCTGTTGCGGTTTCCAGCGCGGTGTTTGTTCGGCTCTTATCAGCAGCTGCAGTCGACCCCACCCCAGTTTAAACGAGAAAAACTCAACTTTCCCCAAAAACTGAAAATGGGGTGTCGATACCCCACTTGAGTTCCCATTGACTTACACGCAAGGCCTTATCAGCAGTCAAATGAACCCCACCCCAGTTTAAACGAGAGAATTGAAGCTCTCCCAAAATCTGAAATTGGGGTTTCAGATTCCCCACCTGACCTCCCATTGACATAACACGCAGGGCAATGGGGTTCCTGTGTTATAAGCTGGTGGGGTATTTTTTAAACACAGGATTCACGTAATGCAAACTCAAATTAATATGCAGTACAAGAGTACCTCAAGTCATTTTGGTATAATGAACTTAATGAAAAAAAGTGCATATATGTAAATTACATCTAGCAAATTCAAGAATGTATTGTAACAACAACACAAAGATAGTACACAGAGCAAGTAGAAGATCAATTAGACCTGACTTAAAGAAAAAAAAAAAGATAATGTGATAGTGGGAGGAGTAAAATAAGAACAAACAACTTCACAAACTAAGGGTATGTCCATCCTGGATCTTGACTTTTAAATAATGGAAGAAAACACAAACAATGTTAGCAAGGACATGTCAAACAATATGCAACTTTCCAGAAGCATCTCTGTAAGCTAACTTCGCAGGAAAGAGGAAGAAAGGCTTCTTCCCCTGACTTTTCAACTCTCGGAGCGCATCCATCTTTCCTTTTCGACTCTCCATGACATTTTTCGAGAAGTCATCTGAAACAAAAAGCTTCCTTTCTTTGTATTTTGATGCTTTGAACTTCTCGATGCAGCTCTGTCGTACTTTTTCCTTCGCAAGAAAAGAAGAAAAGGCAATGTGAACCATCCTTGGTTTTGCATCCAAATCCTCAGGGCTGGCTGTGGTTGTCGTAGGACTAGTGCGGTGGCACCGCTCGATGCAAAGATCACTGGCAGACAAACCAACAAAACCTTCAAGGACATCCCTCATAACTGACAGAGTAGAGGTATTCGTCTTCTCCGCGACGCGCATGTTTTTTTTAAACAAGAGTTCTGCCATACTCGCGGTAAAATTCAAGAAAATCGGTGGTGAATGAGTCTCACTCGTCAGCGCACGCGTACGCGTCAGCACATGTAGCAAAATATAAATGTGCACGCTGTGTGCACGATATATACGAATACAAGGGTTTGGGGATCATGTACAGTGCGATAATATAAGAAAATATGAGAATATTGTACATGGAAGGGAAAACGAAGAAATACAAAAGGAAAAGATTGGAGGGAAACAAGGATGAGAACGAGGAGATAGACTGAAGGAAAAATAAAGATAAGGCAAAAACAGGTGAGAGATTGAAGAGACAAGAAATACGTAAGGTAAGAGCAGGGGAAAGTTGAAGGACAAACAGCGCATGGGAGGGATATTGAAAGGAAAAGAAAACAGGAAAAGAACAAGTAGGGGAGACGTTTGAGGGGAAAACAAAGAAATATATAAGAAGAGATGATAGAAGAGAAAAAACAAAGAAATATATATAAGTAGAGGTGATAGAAGAGGAAAAAAAACAAAGATATTATTAGAAGATAACATGAAGGGAAAATAAATAAACACATAAGGAAAGTAGGTGATAGACTGAAGGGAAAAAAGAAAAAACGTAAGGAAAGGAGATTGGCAGAGATCGAAAGGAAAACAGGCCTACTGCAGGGGAGAGATTGAAACCAAAGAGATACATAGAGAGGTGACAGATTGAAGGGAAAACAAAGAAACACATACACAAAAAAGCAGGGGAGAGATTCGGAATGGAAAACAAAGTAACCGAAACAATGAATGAAAAATCAAAGAATGTACATTGAAGAAATACAGTAACAGAAGAGGAAAGAGAAAATATTGTAATAAACAAGGAAATAGAAAGAGCATGGTATGGTAGAAAGAGAAGAGGAGCGAAGGGGAAAGAAATTCACAGAAAGATGCTCCTTGCTACTGACACTCTGACACGCTAATCTGTTTCACACAATATATGCATACAGACAGAAACAATATCCCCCCCCCCCCCAAGTCACACAAATTGGAGCCAAATGATCAAGGAAACAGATGTGCCAGAAATGCATTTTCAGTCATCATCACAGGGCCTGTATGAATGGATACAGGTTTAAAGCTTATCAAGAATTATTGATGACAAATAATAATGATAACGAATAAATCATGTCAGATGCCTAAGTATTTACTGAGCAAAGCTTACGTTAAACAAATTTACTTCCCTATACTTTCCAGTGTTAATTTTACTTTATATACATGTATTATTGTTCTTGTTAACAACCGCCCCCCTCCTTCCCAATTCTTTTCATCATCTATTCTCACTTTCTTCTCCTCTCCCCTCCTTACCCTCTCCCCTTTTATTATTACTTTATTATTCTTTCTGCCTATTTATGTCTCTTTCTTTCCCTCTTTCCCTCTTTCTCTCTTTCCCGTCTTGCTTCAGAACACGAAGTTTCCTCCTGTGGTTGTTCACTAATTTTACAATATTTATTCCTTTGCACATAATGCCAATTTCATTTCAGTGATATTTTGTATTTCCTAAGTTTAACATGTACAGTACTTACATTTTTATCATGTATATAATTATTGTAAAAATATTGTACAATTCAGCTTTCGGGCTGCCATACACATATTTTGAATAAATAAACCATTATCATCATTATTGTATAACCAGATGACCTAGCTGTTGATTGGAAATTGCAGACACGCATCTTATATTAACCAGAACGTGACAAATGACATTCTTTATTTTAATTAGAACATGTGATTAGAACACAACTAGAACATGACAAATCAAACATTCTTTGTTTTCTCCAATAGAGCAATATTATACAATAGCAGCGGTATTAGTGGCCATTTGTGGAAGATGTATTTGTTTGAAAATTTATCATTGATAATTACTGTCAGTTATAATTTTAGTAGAAAAAAGGTAATTTTCTCCAATAGAGCAATATAATATAATAGCAGCAGTATTTGTAGTCATTTGTAGAAAATGTATTTGTTTAAAAATGTATAATTGATAATTACTCTCAGTTACAATTTTAGAAGAAAAAATAA
>CM057152.1:2972744-3059117 GCA_029962745.1 Echinometra lucunter | reverse complement strand
TAATAAAAGGAAAAATAAAGAATAACATGAGGAAGATTGAAAGAGAAAATGATCGAATAAAACAAAGAATAACATAAGTAAAGATGGAAAGAGGGATAGAAGGTAAAACAAAGAATAAAAGAAGAAAGGAAAGAAGAAATGACAGAATAATATAAAGAGTAACATAAGGAAAGATAGAAGGACATGAAGATAGGGGAAAAATAAGATAAAACAGAGAATAACATTAGGAAGACAGAAAGGGGAAATGATAGGATCAAAAAGAAGGAATAAATAAATTAGATATTAGAAAAAGAAGATAGAAGAAAAACAAAGAATAACATAAGGAAGATTGAATGGAGAAATTACAAAACAATAAAACAAAGAATATAGATGGAAAGAAGGGAAGACAGTTTATATTATGACGTCATATAAATGCGTTTAGAAATGGTGTTGCGTTTAAATGCTTGATCCCCAGAAAACCGTCTTTTTGGTGAAACGCCGATCGTAAACGCACCTTTTTGTGATTTTATGAATGATATGAATGACTTGAACATGTTTTAGAAAACAATCATGCTAGACATGCTAGAAATGAAGTCATGTTTAGTTTGTGTGCCTTGCTGTACACAGTGTACTGTTTGTTAATAACACTTTATAGGCCTATTATTTGTCTGATATAATTATATTAAGTAACTCAGGCAAATGTATTGATAAAAGAGTTGATAGAGAAAAAAATGAATGACTTGAACATGTTTTGGAAACATCATTCTAGAAATGAAGTCATGTTTGTTGTGTATGCCTTGTGGTATTGTCGCTAACAACACTTCATATTTTGTCTGATATGTTTTTCAGTAGCTCAGGCAAATGTTTTTTATGCAGAAATAAAGTATTTTTTTCTGTTATTACATTTTCTCGAGATCCTGGATCCTTTGTGCAGTTTGTAACTACTGACTCGTGCATTAAACTTTGGAGCATGCGTGTGAAGTGATTGAAGAAGCACAATGAAAATATGATTTATTACATTCTTTGAAAATTGTTCATTTTATTCAACCATATAAAAATATTACAAACTGCTCATGATGTGCAGGTATTAGGCAGTCTATATTCTATATCCCATAGGCCTACTGAATAACAAAGAAGTGTTTACTCAAAGCGGGCACTATTTACTGCAAATTAGTGACAATTAAGTAAATGCTGGTCTTGGTTTTGGTCTTGGTCTCTAAAATTGGTGGTCATGATCTCGGACCTGGATCCTTTGTGCAGTTTGTAACTACTGACTCGTGCATTAAACTTTGGAGCATGCGTGTGAAGTGATTGAAGAAGCACAATGAAAATATGATTTATTACATTCTTTGTTAATTGTTCATTTTATTCAACCATATAAAAATATTACAAACTGCTCATGATGTGCAGGTATTAGGCAGTCTATATTCTATATCCCATAGGCCTACTGAATAACAAAGAAGTGTTTACTCAAAGCGGGCACTATTTACTGCAAATTAGTGACAATTAAGTAAATGCTGGTCTTGGTTTTGGTCTTGGTCTCTAAAATTGGTGGTCATGATCTCGGACCTCTGGTCTTGGTCTCGTACCTATTTTCTTGGTCTTGGTCTTGGTCTCGGATGGTCTGGTCTTGACTACAACACTGATCTTCGAACCATAAAGGATGGAATAAGGGAATTGTCATCTTCTCTACATAAAAGTATATCACACAGCCATCTTCCTTCCCTCTTAAAGAGAGTGTGATAATAATAGCAAGCCTCCCCAGCTCGAAAAGAAAGGAGGTCGTAGTACACCTTACCGTTTTTTCTTTAAAACAGTACATCTTTGCCATAAGTAAACGTTAAAAACACTTCGCGAAAGTGCAAAGGAAGCACGCTTTTTGACAGATAGGGAGAAAATAGAGTCTGGTATTTCTTTTCATCGTGTGAAATCATTATACTTTATGGGTAGTATATAATAGCATATTATAGATTATCATCAATGAGCGCACTATTACGCCGTACTGACACTATGGTAATAACTATTTTCCACCCAAGTTGCAGGGAGAGAGAAAGTTCTAACGAAAAAAATGTTATGTAATCCATCTGAATCACGCCCTTGCCTTGTGGAGTAAATAGGTTGTGCATGTGAGATGGTGATGAAATTTGCCTAAAATTGTCTTCACACATCGAATATATTACCAGTAGTGCTTACAAATTATCACTCGCACACAATGGCCCTTACTGGCATAATCTACACGTTATCGTCTAGCTTTATTCAAAATGTTAACGATCTGAAAAGGTAATACAAATTCAATCAATTTGATATCTAAGTGTTTTAAACAAATAAAAGTGAAGACAGAAAGGAACTTATTTTATGGATTTCATACGAAAATTCTATACAATACACATGAACAAATCCATTTTTGCTAGCTCATAAAATCTAGAAACAAGATGTTTTCGATCAGCAATCACTCTTATTCCAGCAGCAAATGCCTGAATATCATATTGTTTTGCATCGAGGTGTCAGAGTATCCTCGAGTTTTATTTCCCTGATTTTTTTTCTAACATGTATATGCATGTATGTACTGAGCAAATAAGTATAACAATACATTTGTACATAAATATTGATATCAAGATAAACATAACAAAAGAAACCTTATCAATATTCACAAGTCTGTCATGTGATTACCTAATAAATATTCATAGAAAGTAGACCACACAGAAGACAGGGTTGTGGTAAGTCATGTTACTATTATGGAGGGAAGAGTGATCAAGTGACAAAGAGGAGGGAAAACAGAAGTGAGTGTTGGAGTGAACAACGGAGGTGAAGGGATGGTATGTGGGGCATGTGAACATGAAAAGAAGAACATACTTACTGGTGAACAGGAGCACAGAGTCTATAAAAATAGTACTGGTCAGAATGTACATGTAGATTTGTCCCATTTTATTTATTGAATGGTATATTTATTAAAAATTTGCATGGCAGTCAGCTGGCTGAATTGTACATTTTTTTTTTACAAATAAAAATTAAATCATACATGAAGAATAAACATAAATGTCAAAACATAAACATGAGAATATATAAATACACATGATTAACAGAGCAAGAGTGATTATGTCTACATCAGGAAAGTGACGGTATGTTTCAATTTTGGTTATTTCAAGTTCGTCCAAAGAGAAGGAAAGGAAGTAGGTGAAGAAGAGGAAGAAGAAGAAGAAGTAGTAGTCGTAGTAGTAGTAGTAGTAGTAGAAGAAGAAGAAGAAGGAGAAGAAGAAGAAGAAGAAAAAGAAAAAGAAAAAGAAGAAATAGGAAGAAGAAATAAAAGAGTAGACGGACCAGAAAAGGACGGACGAAGAGAAGATAGTCAGCGTATAAATAACTGCATGCATTAGTTTGAATATCCGGGTACTTTGTCAGAATAAAGATAATAACAATTTCATTTTACATCGATATCTAATTACAGTTGCATTCAGCGTATTAATGAAGAGTGTATTAATTTTCTCACCTTTCTTTCTACTTTCTTCCCCCTCTCTATACCTGGATCACGTCCAAGCATCATGTTTATCACTATGATTATGTCCAAATTCGAAATTACGTGTCTTTTCCTAGAAAAAAAAAAGAGGATGATCCCGACGCTTCTCATAAAACCGTGGTTTTATTGTTATCATTATTATTATCATTATCATCATAATCATTGTTATTGTTTGTTATCATGATTAGCATTGTTATCATTTTCATCATCATTGTCACTGACCATCATCATGATCATAATTGTTATTATCCTTACTGTTATAATTATTGTCTACTTATTTACGAAAAGTTCGTATTTCCCATCGCCTTGACCTAAGTACAATATGATCTTTTCCACAAAATGTAATTTCTGTTATACACATCAGCTTCATGATATTACTTTTTCATTCCATACCTACTGGGTGAATAGCATGCTTTCTACATATAAGCAAACCAAGGGCAGAACGGAATTCTTGCAGTCGCCACCAGTATATGAGTGAATTAGAAATTCCATTAAAAACAAATAATATTTCTGCAAAGAACAACACATGCAGTTTGGTGTCTCTCGAGATATCCCCAAAGTTATATACGCATATCAGAATCCAGCCTGGACCGTTAGATATTAGAGCTGAGAAGTAAACCAGGGCAAATGTCTTGAGGATGCGTTTGTTCTCGGTCAGCCGTTGCTCTGTGTGATTGTTGCTTCTAGAGACTGCGAGATAAATCTTAAGGTAGACCAAACCAATCAACGAGAAGCCGCCAACCATAACAAATGTCGAAATAAAAATAATCTTTGTTACATCGAAGAGTAAAGGTGCGCAGAAATTGGCACCCGCAGTCATCAGCCATGTTAAAATGCTGACGAGAATACAACGAGGTGTTGTGATTATAGATAGATGTCCAAAAGGATCCACCACAACATTGATGTACCGATATAAAGCTACCAGAAAGATGTTTTGCAGTGAAACTGCAATCGGGATTTGCACCAGAACATACAGAAAGCCATTCTGAAAGTAAGACATAAAGAACAGAATTATAAGGTATATATCGTCATCGTCAGTGCGTACTGTACTTGGGGAAGGGTGCATGGGCTTGGATGTGTTTTCATTGCTTGATCTTTTGAGTGGGCATTCTCTCGAAAGAACGTACATGGGCATTTTTTTAAGATTATCATTTTTAATTTGAAAATAAAGGATACGGTATCAATACGGATACGGATAAGGTATCAAGAGTTGAAAAACAAAAACAAAACAGAAAAGCTCAGTGGTGAGAAAGACAAAAAATAAATTTCCCCCCCCCCCCCTAAAAACAAACCGCGATTATTTTTTTAACTAGGAGGAGTAAAATCTAATCATACGTCCCTGTGGCTAAATTTCCTAGCTACCCTTTATGTAAATACCCCGAAATGACGCATATAAGTCAAGCAACCATAAAACATTACACATTCCATAAACATGATAAAGCGATGGAAATCAACAATTTGTCCAAGCATCAATAAGTTGAAATTACAACTTAAACATCTTAAACCTTGCGAACTTTCAGAAGTGCCCATTTTGTGTTCTGACTGTGCTCCCTGAAGCATGGCATGACGACTCTGCACAACTCTTCAAAAAAAATGGTAGCTGGGAAGTTTGGCAACAGGGGTGTATGATTAGATTTTTTAACTTCTCCTGGTTAAAGAATAATCCTGATAATCGCGGTTTGTTTTAGGGCGATTTATTTTTTGTGCACTGTTTAGATATGAAAATAGATGGAACTGGCAGATATATGATGAGCGAATTTCTCACGGCAATTGCAATAAAAAAGGTAAGAAAATATTTAGATCCTTTTAGATTCAAAGAAATTCCCAAATGCTTTTAACTTGAAACCCTTGATGAAAATGATGGCTAGGTTTATATAATGACGTGCAGAATATCACTTTTCCCCACTCGTTTTCAAGCGTTGAACGTAAGAACTTTTAAAAATGACATCATTCTGGCTCAAATCATAATCTCTTTTTTCATATACATAACCAAACCTACCTTGAACAAGAATATGTTCATGGACCTGGTGCTGATTAATTGTTTCCTTATTTTTCTTTGAAATAAAAAAAAAATGATACAATAACATCCACTGAAAAGGAAGAAATCTGACGAAATTTTATCAGGGCATTAAAAATCTTAGCTGGCCCTAGGCAACGAAATATTTTATACTTGCCTGAAAATAATTAATTGACCGGCTAAAATAAACACATGCGATGGTGTGGCCAATAGTATCTGCAAATATGATGTTCACTTGAAATATGTTATGCTGCTTCCACAATTTTTTGCTCAACAGGAAAAACGCCAACGTTGCGGATACTATCATAAGAGCGATTCCGTTTAAGGTCACCTTTACTACAATGTAAGAAACGTTCTGGTATATGGCATCTGCTGAGGTACAGTTTTCCCGCGTTAAATCCATCGCAGAAGATGCTTTTGGATGCTTTTCGATATGCAACTCGATGAGATATTTCGCATCTTGAGTTGGTAGAAATTCTGATGTCACAACCACTTTCTCTTCATAAAGAATTATTTTTGTGACGATTAGCTTTCTCCAAGTCCAAGTCCAAGATAAAACAGTTCAATTTACACTACAACTGAAATTGTGGATGAAATGGTACCTAGAAAAAGTAAAAACCAAACCAAATTTGTACAACAAAAGACATCTTCTTCTTCACTTCATTAGTATTCCATGAATACTAATGAATAGAATCGCTTGCTGCTTTGTCTTGCTTTAAATTCATAAAGTTTTCTCCAAACTATTCAACAAGAATATTCCTTATATCGTTTGCATGGTTTAAATACCAAATGTGGTTGTATACCAAATATGCTTCCTCGAGTGATGATTGTCATACTGTCAGCCCATTAAATCACAGCTCTCCCTTCTCACTCAAATCTCTGCATTTCTGTCACAGTTGGGAAAAATCTTGCTATGATGAACAATGCTCTTCTATTATTTAAAAGTATTCATTATCTGATCACTTTCTCATTCCAAAAAATAATCTGCGCGACGTTTAACAATGCGTTCTCACCATTGTTAGTTACCAGTTATACAATTTGCTTTCAAGCTTATTTCATTGAGGTAATTCCAAAAGAGATCTTATGTTGAAAATATTATATGGTTCACCTTAAAGAGTTTTTGATAAGTAATAAGATAAAAAGAAATCGCATTTGATCCCAATATTGCTTCTACGCAAATGACCATAGATAATGATATGAAAAACACACCCGCGTTGATCCGTTTCGAGGAGTGGGGAGATGATCTCTTGCAGAAATTTCTAGCGCGAACTCACACAAAAGTACGCACACGCACACAAACTCACCAATCCGCACCATAGACATATAACCATAGACTAATAACACCGTATAGACAGAAATGTAGCACCCGCGGATTTTCCTCATTTGCATATGACACTGCGTCACCATTCAGGTTAAGCGTATTTAAGGACGTTCATGCACAGTTAAAATGAAATCCATGTCATTTCCTCCAAATTTTGTATAGAGTTACTTTGGTACCTATGTAAGCCAAAAATGCAAAAAATAATATAGGTTCATGTGCTTTTTTTTTCTACGGGACTTTGAAGTTGCCATAATTTGATGGCAGATAAAATGACGCAATTAAGAGATTTAGGCCTCTATTAGACCTCACGATTTCGACAAAGGAGTATAAATCACTTTTACTCTGTCAAAATCCTATTAAACTTCATCAAACTTTCCAGATTTGTAGCGAAATGTATGACAAAGTTGGAAAGACTGTTTAAACTGGGCCATCTGTACTTCTCTTTAAACTAGCAGCGCCCTCATGTGGCGAAAAAAGTGCAAAAAAAGGGCAAAAACATAATCTTAGAGGTTTGGAATCTACACGAAAAATAAAAAGGACAGTTTAAGCTGCACTTTATTCAAAATCCATGTCATTTTCATGAAAAATTGCAAAGTAGACGAATATCTACTAAAGGGGTAAACACATTAAGAAGGGGGGGTTCATGTGCTCGTTTTCAAGCTGTCGGCGCCCTAATGGCTGCGAATCGGCTTGAAAACCACAAAAACGCGCCAAAAATACTGAGAATCTAATCCAAAATACGGCCGATTCAATTTTATGGTCCCAAACATTCAAAACCCATGTCACAGTCGTCTTTCTCTCTAGTATTGTAGAGGAAAGTATACTGAAGAGATTAAAACATTAAAAGAGTGGGGTCCATGTGCATGTTTTTGAACTATCGTCGCCCTAATATTTGCGAATCGGCTTGAAAACCACAAAAACGCGCCAAAAACATGCAAAAGGCTGAGAATCTAATCCAAAATACGGCCGATTCAGTTTTATGGTCCCAAACATTCGAAACCCATGTCATATTCGTCTTTCTCTCTAGAATTGTAGAGGAAAGAATACTGAAGAGATTAAAACATTAAAAAAAAGTGGGGTCCGTGTGCTAGTTTTGAACTATCGTCGCCCTAATAGTTGCGAATCTGCTTGAAAACCACAAAATGCGCCAAAAACATGCAATAGGCTAAGAATCTACACTGAAAACGAAAGTTGGTCAAAGACTAAAAAGATTAGTCATTCACTATGTCTTATTTGACTAAGAAATAATTAGTCATTTGTTCTTAAACTAACTAATATTAATTAGTCAGTCAAATTATGTCTTATTTGAGTAATCCTGGAAATAATTAGTATTGCATGAGAAAGAATTGGTCCGTAAATAGTCCTACACTGAAATCAGTTAGTCTTACATTAGTCTTTCATTAGTCTTTTTACTAATCATTATAAATGATGACATGACGTGGTGCTGAGGTAAGCTGTCAGTCATGGGAACTAATTTCACATATGCATATTCAAATTTTATATATACCTTTTAAAACATAGGCGGTTCTTGACACCCTGGATGCTTGTCATAGGCTTGGCTGACATAGCAACAAGTAGTGCACGCAAACTTGATTCCAACTTATTTTTGTAGTTAATAGACCTGTTCACTAACATATTCAAATTTAATGCATACCTTTCAATCACTGGTTGTTGTTGACAACCGGAAAGCTTGGCAAAGGCTTTCAAGACAGAGCAACAAGATTAGTAATGTTACCCAAGTAGGCAAGTACTAGTGTTTGTTCATTACTAACAGGTTTAAGGAATATCTCCTCATTAATTAGTCTATAGTGCAGACGTCCGGTCCAGGTTTTCCTGAAATATTATAAACACTTTTCATTGGACTTCTCAATTAAACACAGGAATAATGCCTGCAGAAATAGGTAAAAAAAAATATCCCCTCAGGTATCTCTGTGTGTGGAACGTCCTTAAGCGTATTGCAATCTGACTTCCGGGGGGACATTTGAACGTTCCCGAAGCCCCCGATACCATTCCGATAGCCATAAAAATGGAAAATATCGATTCTTCCTCATGCATTATTCATTTTTGTTTTTGCGCACTGCGATATTCTCAAATTTTGATTGGACCATGCCTTATGAATATGGTAAATATTTAAATGAAAGGATCGAGACGAATATGACCTTTTTTCATCACTTCCGCTACTTAGTTGGCTGTGATGACGTCACCCGCACAGAATGATCATTTATGGGGAGAAGTTTGTCGGTGAGTACAACTGTAATTATGCTTGAATTTCTTAAATTCACTTATATTGAAAAGAAGTCCGAACATTGTGAGGGATCTACTGGTATTTATTTACATTTTGAGAAGTTGCAAAGGTGTTTTGATGAATATATTTTGACAATCTACTCTCAAACTTTCAATACATTTTTCATCGTCGAGAGCTAACATTAGTTGACATCGGAAGACAAGCAGTTAAATCTCATCCCCCTTTTATTTTGACAAAGCTGTTGGCATAATCGTGTTTCAGGCCCCACTCAATTAATGCATGGTGAGTGGGGCTGATGCCCACTTACATCATGATCGATTATCTCTCCTGACCTAACTTAGACCTCAGCTAACTAGGACAGAAATAGAGGACGACAGACTTTCACAATTTTTTTAAAAGAATGTGTTGATCGATCATCACGTTAAATCATCATTATCTTCTTTTAAAACTCGCTTATATATATACTCGTGTTAACGAGTATAGGGAGTGGTCAGTCGAGTAATGTTAAAAATGTGAAAATCTAAAAATGAGTTTCAGAATGATCGATCAACTATTGAACGAATAATAAAATTTAGGCCTAATACTTCGTGGGGGAATCAGCCTCACATTCAACTCCCCCCGAAATCACTCTGTTTTTAAATATTACGAGCGAGCGAAGCGAGCGAGCAATCACACTGTTTTTGATGGTAGAAGTAGTAACCCCTTCGGCAAATTACTCTGTGAGCCCATGAAACATCTACATTATCTATTCGATCTTATCTCAATCACCGAATTCGTTTGCTTTTCAAAACCATTAATATCAAACGAGCAAGCGTAGCGAGCGAGGAAAAATATACCCTTTTCCGTATGCGCTATACAAGAACGGAATGTTATCATTATCTTCATCAGAATACACTATAAACCTGTCATGTCTGTATGATATCTAAATAATACATCCGATCACATGGCTTGAAGTCCGAATCCATTCTGTTTCTACCATTAGCTAGCAAGCAAAATCAACGACCGATCCCGGCAAAATTACACAGATTCGTCACCAAAAATTTACCAACCCCATCGCTGCCCAAATATTATGATATTTTGGAATCTCGCTGCTATAATAAGCTACTTGCTGCCCAAAATCATCTTGTATCTAGCTTTTAACAGTGAGAGTAGCGAGCGAGCTAACGAAAAATATGTCTTTTTAAAAAAAATCTAGACCATTATCTACTGAAAGTGTATCTATTTTTAGGTCAACTGGCCGTTCGATTTCTTAGAGTGATATCTTGTTTGGTTATATTACTTCCTATGAGTAGAAGAATAGTATAACACTAAAAAGGAACTGTAGATGCAAACCGATTTCCTTTCAAAAGAACAGTAATTATCATCGGCATTTGTTAAGATACTTAAATGGATCGAGCGAAGCGAGCGAGCGCTTCCCAGTGTCCCATTTACTTTCTTTTTCCTTGTTTTCCGCCTTCATTTCACTTCCTTCTTTCCTTTTCCTTTCTTTTCTCTTTCTTTTCTTTTTCCTTTTTTCTTTCTTTTTTTTTTGGTTTGGAAATTATGGGGGGGGGAATGATATCTTTGCCCCAAAAAAATTTTCTTTGGGGCAACTGCCCCCCCCCCCCCCCCCCCGGATCGACGCCTCTGAGCATCACAAGTAATCAGTTTCTTAGTACAGCCGCCAGTGGTGTTTTGCATACCCGCGTAGATCCTCCCTTCTATGCTCCAGGATCTCGCAGATTCCGGAAAGTGGCGGACTTTGTAGAGGAGCTTCTACCTGGCAGGGGTCAGATCGTCATTAAGGTAGATATTAGTGCCCTTTAGTTTTGATCTTGCTCCCATTACTACAGTCCCGGTGCGATGGCTATGAAATCTTACTAGGATGGGACGAGGTTTTCCCTGACTGGTATCTGAAAAGCCAAGGCGATGACATCGGTCAAAGATTATGAAGTCAACTTAACACCCAGCTTCTTCCCGACCTCAATCACGGCCGCCTCAGGTACCTCGAGCTGAGACTCCTCTACACCAAAAATTCGGATGTTGTTACACCGTGATTGCTGCTCGACTCCATCGATCTTCGCTTCGAGAGCCGAAATCACATCACTGGAGCTTTCCTCTGCCTTTTTCAGACGCTGAATCTCCTCAGCCTGGGCTTTCACCTTCCCCTCCAATTCCATTACTCGCCCTTCCTGCATCTCTAACCTAGCAGCAAGGCCAGATACAGCATCCTCAGCAGCATCTTTAACCAATTTCTTTAGTAGACTACTACTTTCCAGCTAGGCGATGACATGCCGAGCAATGTCGGCTGATGACAGAGACTTCTCAGGCTTTGGTGCCATTTTGACAAGGAATGAATATCGATAAATGGGAGCTGAAAGTAGACTAGATTATAATATCTCAAGGGGGTACTGTGCAGAGGTGGAGAGAGGAGAGAGAAGGAAGATCGTGAAAATTCCAATTGAAGGAGATATAGATTGACTATATGAACAACATCAAGGCAAAAGTAGAGACCGAGTTACTTTGAGAGCATTGAACAGAGATGAAGACTAAGCATGTCCAAAATATATCGCGGAGAACAATGTAGAGAAAGAGAGAAACGCATTACGTTGCAATCACTATGTCCATGAGTGTAGCTGTGCTTACATCCTCCACTCTACACTGTACACATCCACTTCGACTGGAGTAATAACAGAGTAAGAGATCACAAAAAGTCTTGTGTGTGGGACTGTAGTGAAAACTGCTTTGCAAGACCCATGCAGAAATTGAAGAAATGGCGTCAAGTTACTACATTCCAATGGAGGTTGATAAAAAAAAACAAAGATGACCACACTGATGATAAAGGTAGACCGAACAAAAGTTAGAAGTTACATAGTAACTTTGCTATCATAGTAACTCTTCATGGAATACTGGATTTTGATTGGCTGTTGAGCAACATCCAAAATCCAGTATTCCATGAATAGTTGCTATAATAGCAAAGTTACTATTATAGTGAGTTTTATGCAACGGGCCCCATACAGTGACTTGGGTTTGGTATAACGCTTATACCAAAAAGTGACTTGAGTTTGATATAACGCTTATACCAGACAGTGACTTGGGATAGGTATAACGCTTATATCGGGCAATGACTTGGGATTGTATAACGCTTATGCCAGACAGTGAATTGGGATTGTGCTTATACTTGACATTGATTTGGGATTGGGATAACACTTATACTTGACATTGATTTATGATTGGTAAAAAGCTTATACCAGAGATTGACTGAGGCCTGGTATAATGCTTATACCAAACAGTGAGTGGGGATTGGCATAATGCTTATACCTATCATCGCAATTCTTTTGTTCCAGGTTGTGTCCTATTTTTAAATTGTATTACAACATTGATATCATTGTTTGTGCAATAAAAAAAATATATAATAATTCTAGTGAGTTCTTTGTTTTTATTGAAGTTGAGTCTCTGACAGCAGATATTTTTTTATCAAAGAATAATAAAAGTTATCTTTTGGCCCATCATGTACTTTGATGAAGAATAATCACCTCAACCATGAAAAGGAGTATATTTTTCCTCGCTTGTTCGTATAATATTTAGATACAGGATAGTTTTTGAATGCGAATGAATTCGGCAAGCGAGGGGACAAAAATAATTTAGATATCTAATAGGCCCATCGCATATTTTGATGAAGAATTATCACTTTTACCATGATAAAGAATACTTTTCCTCGCTTGCAAGCGAGGTGACCGAATAGGCTATGATTTAGATATCTGATTGTTCAAAATGTATTTTGATGACAAAATACAGTCCCTCTGCAAGTCTGTAATGAGCAAATACGTCAGATTTATCCAAGTCGTCTCGTGAATAGCATGACAATGATAAAAAAGGTTACAAAACATGCGAATCCATTAATATTATTAGTGCATTCTATACGAAAAAGCAGCACTCTCTTAAATGAGTTCGTTCGAGCCAACCGTCTTGTCACTCGTACCATCAATTTGATTCGATCAATTATATTTCCATAAAAACTTCATGAAGTCATTACAAAGTTCATTTGGATAATTGCCGGCATCAACGTGTTTTCATTTTATAATTATAATTTCCTTGATAATCATCCTTATTTCTAGTACTGTATGTCACTTTCATTATTATGGTATCATCTATTTCACTTGAGTTTGGAAATGAGATCATGGAGATGGGGAGGGGAAGGCAGCCGACCAGTTACAGCGCCACTGCACTTCCAGATTTTCCTGAATCGGTTCTCGATTTGCACGTTGACAATTTCAACATCGTATACTTGGCAATGACACATATTTTCTAACACACTTTTCAGAACGAACATTTTACATCACACACTTTCAATCGCACGCTTCACATCGGACACTTTACATAGCACACTTCACAGTGCACTCTTTACATCGAACACCTTTCACTGCACACTCAGCATCGTCACTTTCCATCCGCCACGCTCACTCACTAGCACTGTTACATCCCTATCCCTCCTTAAAAAAATAAGGGTCGCATAGGCCATCCCCCACATACACATAAGAAGTAAGGAACATGGGGACAAAATATCCCCTCAAAAAGGGATGGGATGAGGTTTATATCATATTCTCAACATAAAAGCAAATCTTACAATCATCCTTATTTAAGCTAGTATAATAGTAGTCATGGTAATACATGTACTATCCGATCTTGAAAAGTATAGGGAAGTGGTACTGTATATTTTAGCTTTTTCTGTTATTTCTTTGTGTGTTTATTTCTTTGTTTGTTCTTTTTAAACCAATAAAAATTTGGCTTGAATAAACGTTAAAAACACGCGAAAGTACAAAGGAAGCACGCTTTTTTGACGGAGAAGGAGAAACAGAGTCTAATTTTTCTTTTCATCTTATTCCTTGGTAGTGAAAAAAATTAAAAAGGAAATCGAATAACGAGCCACTTTTATGCTGTACTGACTTCATGGAAATGCACCAACGACGAAGGCAGAAAGTCAACGGAAAAAATAATCCGTTAAAATCATGTCCCTGTAGTGAATGGGTCGTATCAATTTGTTGATGAAATTGGCCTAAAGATTGGGTTCACACATTGAACCTATTACAGGCAGTGCTTAGAAATTATCAATAAATACACAATGGCCCTTACTGGCATGACTGGCTTATAGGTATTTACACAATATTTACACAATAGCTGTATACAATATGTTAATGATTTGAAAAGGAAAAACATATTCCTCACTTTGGTATTTAACATTTTTAACAATTTCCTATCGTTTCAAGTAAATAAAAGTGAAGAGAGAAAAGAACTTATTTCATGACCATTCAATCTGGAAAAAATAGATAATGGATTTTTTTGTAAGTTTGTGTTAACAATTCTCATTGCAATGAAATAATTCTTTCCAGATATAAGCAAAGACTTTCACATTCAACACACAAATGTGAATATTTCACTTTTTCTTCTTCCAAAATAAATGTAAACGGTAGAGAAAACAGGATGGTGAGAATACGGACATCAAACAATTTTGATAATTGATCTGCAAAACAGGTCTGTCTAATTTACATGATGAAATCTCCATCGTCATGGCCACTGTTTTCATCTCACTTGCTTGTCTGAATAAGATTACTGAAATAAGGCAACATTTGACAATGTGGAATACGGGAATCATGGTTCAAAGGCAGCACAAAGTACGATTTCAAAAGGAAGCATTACCCGTAAATTCTTGTATTTTAGGAGATAAAAATTATGATGAACGAACACAGTGTTTGATATCATTCTAAACATGATTTTGCCTTTATGAATCTGATTTATCACCTCTGTTGCTCTGGAATTGATAAATGTCGATCAAGAGATTTCTAGTGATACATATTGGTATTATAAGCAGGGAGTTTCCAGAGACCCTGGCAACTGTCTGGTAAAGATTACTCAAGGAGCAGCGTCTTACTTATATATATATATATATATATATATATATATATATATATATATATATATATATATATATATATATATATTCGTATATATTCGTATTTGTGCACACACACTCACACACACCTCAGGAAGCTCACGGAACATCTCAGCTTACGATGATCTATGGTGAGGACACAACTTTTCAGAGGCCCATGTTTCAAAACATGTTGAATGCGTTTCTATAGACCTGCTCAGTTTGGGTGCTGTTTTTATGCTAATGTTTAAATGGGGGGCTTCATGCAAGCCTGACAAAAGCACCACCATCTCAACGCACCTGACTCATTGCATAACATATTAAATCTTCTTTTCCTCTTATTTTGGAAGCCCCCAATTACTGAGCTAAACTACAGTGTTCTGAAACCAAATTTGTCTATAAGAGCAAACGTAATATTGACTCACAACGATTATTCAAAATCATGGCCGCATTTTACCCTGATGTGGATTTGTACTAAAGGAGTTTTAACCAATTTTTGTTCAGAATATAGCGTAAGAGTCCTTTACTTTTCTGAATAATTTTGTGTAAAGTATTACCACTCTCAGACTGAAAATAGGTCCACTGCCCTCTCACGTCCTAATGTATTTCAGATATCTCCCTACCTCTCTTCCACACCCGTGCTTTATCTCCCCCCCCCACTCTACTTTTTTCCCCATCCCCTCCCTCTCTTTCTCTTTCTCTCTCTCTCTCTCTCTCTCTCTCTCTGAAATAAGTTCACCCATATTCTTGGAGCTGTGAATAGAGGGAGGAAAATGCAAAGATCAATACAATATGTCCTTTGTTTCGATATGATAATGAGGTTAAACGTTTCGGAGGTAGAGACAGACAAAAAGAAAAAGGAATAATCCCACAGGGATTTAGAAATCCATGAGAATCAGGAATACACATAGCGTCTTCCTGCAATTATGTACGAAATCTTACATGATAAGTCACCTAATGTTCTATCACACAGCAGGTAAACATTAGTTCAGCGACTTATTAATAAGATTCTCTCATCATTGAAACGTGTTATGACTTTACCCTAATCGAGGGGTGAAGAGGAAGCGGGCTTCCAAATCACTCCAGTGCCTTGATGCATTTCAGAGAAAAAAAAACCTAAGCATTAATAACGTTGACATTCGCTATCATTTTATATATATATATATATATATATATATATATACGTGTATATATAATCATTATCGTTTTGCAGTGTACGTGCTTAGCTTTTCATCTGTTTCTCCCTTAAGAACATGATGACTTTTGACCCTGATGTCGATCCGTTGGTCCCTTGTTTTCCTTTTGTTTCCGATGATGAAACGGCAGCTCTGATTGGCTCAAAGTATGCTCAGCTGCAATATTGCTGAGTAATCCGTCCATTGATGTTGCTTCTTTCTAAATATGAGGCTCTGATGCATACAACGTTCCTGGTTTTAGAAATTTATGGTCATAAATCCTAATTGTGAATGTCATTGATATCACAATATACCTTCAGTGTTGGCAATAAAATATTACTGAATGGATTTTCAAAAATTGATAATGATGTATTATAGAGCTCCGTAGACTCTAATGAATGCATTTGGTTCTAAGGAATTGAATGGAAAAGGAAATTCATCAACATGGTTTGATTTTAGAATGTATGGGTCTGAGCATGTGTATGTAAAGACTACTCGCAAATCACATTAACCCTGACTTTTTGCACGTAGTGCTAGTTTCATGTCTTACCGAGAAATGGTATTATGCAGATTTGCCGGGTAATCACATGATGCAACTCATGACCTTTTTTTGGTAGGGTCACAAGGTGAATTTCAGGGAAGGGCATGGGATGGGGATGACATTTCCAAAGAACGCATATTGCCGACAGTTACCTTACCACTTTCATTATTGTTTTATACCACACGATGAATATAGACACATTTTCTTTTTCGTTCCGGTTTACACAGAATGTCAACAACAGGTTCTTTCGACAGTTTAACTGGGTAGGCCGAACATAGTCGAGTGGGCCCAATATAAGTTATTTGAAAAGAAAAAAAGTAGCTGGTAGTATGTTATTCCAAAAATCCCAGGAGTTCTAAAAGGCATTACTATAAAAAATATAAAAAAATAAAAAATTAAAAAAAACATGATGTTCGAAATTCCTCCCTAAAAAAATGGTTAATGTGCAGATTTATTGATGCATACTCGCCCATTTACCCCCGGATAGATTTCGAAAAACTTTCCTTGTCGATCTATACCTAACGCTTTGTTTTAACTCACATTACCATTGTTGTTTTCATTAAGTCTCTTCATCATATGATTATGATGATGTGGTAAAACTTCAACCTTTTGAAGAACCGATGAAAAATAAGAGAACAGGAAAGGGAAAGCCTCAAGCAAATTTATCTTTAGTTTCTTTCAAAAACTAGCACAGGCCTATATAATTATAGGGTGGCACCAAGAGTGGAGGACATCCCGAAGACAAAGGCTTTTCATCGGACCCATCCATCCCTCTTTCCTCGTCGTCCCCTGTACGAAACTCCTCCATTGTCTTTTCGGGTGATGTTCGTTATTCCAAAGGTTCATTAGTCCGAAGGTTCGTTATTCCGAAGATTCGTTATTCCGAAACACGCGTATACCTAGATGTTCGTTAGTCCGAAAATGAAAAAGGGTTCGATAGTCCGAACATTTGTGTCGTTATTCCGAAGGTTCGTTAGTCCGAAAATGAAATATGGTTCGTTATTCCGAAGGTTCGATAGTCCGAAAATGAAATAAGGTTCCTTCGTCCGAAAATAGCTAAGGAACTAACGAACCTTATTTCATTTTCGGACTAACGAACCTTCAGAATAACGAACTGTAACCGTCTTTTCTTATCCTTGCAATATCTTCTCCAAACCATTGGCGTATACAGGTCCTCATTACTGGGGGATGATTCCCCCATAGATACATATTTATATACACACACATATATATATATATATACACTCACTTCAAAAAGTGGGGGATGCATATTCCCCCTCCCCCTCCCCGCTATCTACACCCCAGCTTCAAACACACCATTCCACTGTTTCACACACGCTTTTATACCTGCATAAAATTTTAAAATCCTTTTGTTACCACTGACCACCTTTTTTCGACTTTAATGAAACATTTCATATCACAATACTAGACTCCGCACTCCGGAAGTAATCAGTTGCACGAACCTATCAACTACTAAACCAGCAGCCAAAGGCAACCTAATCCAAATTGATCATTTTCAAAATAAATCAATTAATCAATTAATCACTTAAAGGCCACCTCCAAATGTTAATTTCTGTATATCTACTATAGCGTAAACTAGGCCTACATTCGCTGACTCGTTGTTCATTCAGTCCAAGGTGATGGTATTAAATTGACGGTGGAACGCATTTCTTGTCAGGTCAAGATTTATCACCAAAAAGATCGAAATCATCATAATTATAAAAATCTCGTGGCATGGGAAAAGATACCGATCTTTATTTCTTTCATTCTTAAACATTCAGTCAATTTTCAAACATGAAAATAAAATCCACCACTTCCAAAATCATACAATATCAAAATTTATCCTGTCCATCTACCCCATAAAAGCAAACAAAAAAGGACATTAAACCAAACACAGTTGCTAAAGATAAAACTATCTAAGAACATAACACTTAATAGTTATTCTTTTCACGACAATAGAGCAAAAACAATAAAAAGATGATATTCCATCAATTATGCATGCATTTTTAAGCGTATTTTTTCACCAGTTACGATTGCTGTCGTCCATTTAACATAACAAAATGATACTCATGGGTACACACTTCAGAAACAAAATAGTCATTTTTCAACCAATAAAAAACAGTATTTCATATTTTCTTTCTTTTCTTTTTCTTCTTCTTCTTCTCCTCCTTCTCCTCCCTCTCCTACCTGAGCATCTAACACTGTCTACCAGCCAATATCATCTCCCTGAGTACTGTCAATTTTTTAAAAATATAATAGAATACCAAATGAATAGATGAATAAATAAGAAAGAAATACTCATAATTTCACAATGACTTTGCACGTCCTTTTTAAAATTGGAACTAGATGAATCCTCGACCGCGCGCGGTCGAAATTTATGCCTCCGCCATTGCCAGATCAGAAATATATGGGATATTAATTTTGATTTATTTTCATGTATACAATGAAATCTTTGACCTTGACCTTTGACCTTGTGACCCCCAAATCTAATGAGACGATTGCCCTTTCCATATGCATACATGAGCCAAGTTTGAAGTTGAACTGTCACAGAGTTGTTGATTTATCACAAGAACAAGCAAGTTTCATGTATATAATGACCTCTATGACCTTTGACCTTTGACCTTTAGACCCCAAAATCTACTCAGATCATTATCCCTCCCATATGCATACATGAGCCAAGTCTGAAGTTGATTCGCCAAATGGTTATTGAGTTATCGCGAGAAGGAAAACGGGACGGACGGACGGACGGACGGACGGACAACCCGAAAACATAATGCCTCCGCGCACCCACCTACGGTGGTCGGAGGCATAAAAATGATGCGCTAAATGTGCCAATTAAAGGAGAATGAAACCCTGGGGGGGAAAACAAATTTTAATGCAAGGAGAGCGTAGAGAGAAGCATTTTTTTTTTAAGTTCCATCAAAATCTGTTACGAAATGAGAAAGTTATGAAAGTCTGCAAAGTCTCTATTTACTTTCTATGGTGATTCTCAAATTGGCAATATTGCTTCAAAATGGCAGGTTTTTGTGGAAACTCTCAATATTTTCTCCATTATCTCTCAAGGTGCAGCTTGTCTCCTTATCTCAAGATATATCATACGAAAATGTATTTGACACAACATGTGTTGAATTCACAGAGAGACAAGCAGCATATTTAGAGATAATGGAGAAAATATGAAATTTTGTGTACAAAACATATTGAGAGTTGTCTACAAAACCTGCAATTTTGAAGCAACATTGCAAATTTGAGGATCGCAATAGAAAGTAAATCGAGACTATTCGAACTTTTTTCGAAAAGTTCGTAACCGATTCTGATGGAACTTTTTAAAATTGCTTCTCTCTATCCTCTCTTTTCATCAAGATTGATTCTTTTCCCCCATGCAGGGTTTCATTCTCCTTTCAATTCGATGATGGTTAGACAAAACGTCATATTTAGTTCGTTTCTTGTCATGTATAAGACATGTTTTAACATTAACTTAGGTGTAATTTCTCAGCAAAAAATAAACACTACTATACACCATGTTTATCTGATTTCAATTTATAAAACGTTTAAATACTATGAATTCCGAAGTGTTATAACTTAGTGAAAGGTAAGAAATCATTTAGAATTTTGGCCATTATCACAATTGTCTGACGTTTTGAATTTTTCTTCCAATTACTGTTACATTTTCTAACATGACGGATAATTTCATATGAAGAGCATTTTGGAAGTTGCCTGTATCTGAATGGTTTGCACCATCACATTTTAGTTACATCATTAATGTATCCTTGCCATTAATTTGTTGGTATTTTGATTCGTTTTTCTTTCTACATTAGAAAGTAAGGACAGGTCACATTGAAGTACTTATTATCATTAGAAAAAATAAAAATATATTACATAAATTCATGCAATCTGGCATATATAAATATAGTTCACAGCAAATTGCTCTTGGATTTGAAAAAAATGCCTTTAAAGGAGAATGCAACCCAGGCATTGTTGTGCTCTTAGTGAATAAAGATGACCAAGAAGAGTAAATAGTGAAAATTTTAGCAAAATCGGACAATCCGTTCAAGAGTTATGAATTTTGAAAGTTTCAGTAAATCCCTATTTTGGGGATCCTTGAATTGGCAACTTTGCCAGCATCTGTGATGTCATCGTGGACAACTCTCAATTCATTTTGTACATAATTTTTCAGAAAAAATGATTTACATGAAATTCAAAGTCAGGATCGAATCAATATAATTATTCTTAAAATGCTTGCAGAATTGATATAGCCATGTCATACTCAAACAATAAATCAAAAGAATTTTTATTTTGATTGAAAATAACGAAAATGTTAAATTCTGTGTACAAAATCAATGGAGAGTTGTCCACGATGACATCACAGATATGGATCCCCATAATAAGGATTTACTTAAACTTTCAACGTTCATAACTCTTGAATAGATTGTCCGATTTTCCTCAAACTTGCACCGTTTCCTCTTCTTATTCTTCTTCATTCACTGGAAGCACACTGATGTCTGGGTTGCATTTTCCTTTAAACACAACTAAAAAAAATATTTGTAATTCCTAAATACTGAATCCTTGTAGGTAGCAGTCGAGATGCACTAATGTTTTTGAGTAAGATTTCATTACAAAATCGCACAAGAGCCCCCAGTACATGTTACTGTGACTTGCGTCAGCTAAATTTAGATTACTAACGAATTTCAGACCGGTACACATTACATTGAAAATTCTTCAAAATATCCCAAATATTATATGTATCAATACGATTTTGAGAATCTGTCATCTCCTTCAAATATGTTACCTTCCTATAACGTCATTTTTTGTATCAATATTTGAATAACATTTCTTTAGCTGAAGTGTTGAATAATAGGACAATGAATAGCCTATAAACAAGATTTAAATTCAGAAGAGTTCGTTAGTTCACCCATATTCCAACAAAATATATAGCTTCACACTCCTTATTTCCTTTTTCCTTGGCTTTATTAGTTGACAATAGAAATACGCCTAAGGATATGTAACTGAAAATATTACACTTGATAGAAAATGTACAGTTAAGTTACTACTGCAGTCAATTCTTGTCGTAGCACTTGCGAATTAGCGACCTCATAGAGCTTCCTCCAGAGACTGAAGCCAAGATAAACATTTATTCTGTCTTCGCTCATCTCCAGCTATTCCTTTTGTCGCCTCTTTGTCCCGGCGGGAAAGAATGTCTTGAATGTATTCCCGAGAAAATTCCCGCACATTGATAAATCGTATGCCCTCGATTTGCTCTTTCAGCTCATGGAGATCTACCGGCATGGACCTGCGTCTACCTTTCCTTGTTTGAACTTCACCTCCGTCATTCCCTTCGACATGATTATTTAGCAAATTACCGACGGATCGCCTCCGAGATGAAGGATCTGAAACCCTTTTCTTCTTGATACTTTCATAACTGTCAGACCCGCTGTCGGACTCACTACAGTCTTGAGGAGGACAGAACTCTTGGATGTTTTGCAGAGTTGCCTTGAAATGTCTCGATTTGCCAAGTGCCGGTGTTTTCGGTCGAAACGGTATACTTTGATCGTCGTCACTTTCGTCACCCTGGTCGTTTTGTATATCGTACCCATCGTTTGCAAAAAGAACTTTATCATTTCTTTTGGATCGGGTCTTCGGAAAAGCTTTTCTTGGTTTACTCGGAGGACGGGGACTTCGATGTGGGGATATATATGTTGACTGTTCACCACCTTCGAGTGAACTACTGGGAGAGTTCGCTATTGGGGTTGGAACGCGAATTCGACGCCTCGGTGACGTACTGCCATTCCCGCTGGTCCAAGACCCACTACCCGTTGCACTGCTGCTATTCCCACCAAAAGGACTATCCCCTCCAGCAAGTCTCATTCCAGTTTCTATGCCGCTTTTGAAATCATATGAACTTGAAGAAACAGTTCCTAGTTCTTGCATTGGATTAGACCTTGATGTTGCGCATAATACTTTGTTGTCGTGAACACATATAGTCCCACCTTTTTTCCTCCTTTGCTTTGCTCCGATTCCTGGGAGTTCCACAGAATATTCTTTTGGTGGTGGCATCGGTTTTGAAATAATATCACTGTTACCTCCGTGGAGATAGATACGTTTTGTGCGTTTTAAACCATGTTCAAATTTGCTCCACTTACGCACAGTGGGTAAACCTTTGTCTCCAAATACACATTTCCTGCTTGCAAAATCCATTGGTTTCATTATCAAGTTTGTTTGATAGATGTACATGTATTGTCTCTGGAGGTGAATTACTGAACTGGCGGTGCTACGCTTGAAGTCAGTAGCTGCTACTTTACTTTGCTCTTGGGGGACTGAACAGTCATCAATTAAAAAAAAAAGTATGATTTTGTGATAACGTTCTCCAAAAGCTAAGCACATTCGGAACTTTCAATTTCTTGAAAGGAAATTATGTTGATGATCAAACTATGAGGAGAAACACGAAGAGTGTGATCTTCTCACAGGCAGCGATACGGAACGAAGTGCGTTCATAACTGCTCAAGATAGATATTCGTAGAGTTCGCTGAGAAGTGTGATGATCGGATGGAGACCATGCAGGGTCTGCTGTGCAACCACAAGATTGTCACCGTTTCCATGGAGTGACGACAACATTTTCTCTTCCATCATCTTTTCCTCGCTAGAGTCTGCATCCCCACGACACCGAGAACAAGTCGGACCATTGTGAACTTTGACCTGCGTAAAGGGTAAACAGACATGACGAGCAGAAATGAGGCAGTGTCGAGTTTCTTCGGGTATTGTGTGCCGTGAAGGCATATTAAGTTCAAGTGCACTATGTCAACTCGGGCAGAATCTTCACCTAGGTCATGTTCTTCGAGTTTTACAGTGACAAAAGGAATATCATATCAAAAGGGAAAATAGAAGATTAGAAAATTGAACAAAACATATATAATTGCTAGATGGTGGAATAATTATTGGAAGAAGGTATGCTCTATTCTTCCATTCTTACTTTTATAAGCTTATTCCATCACTTTCCAGTTCCGCTTCTACGTCTCCATTTTCACTATCCTCGTTTTATGCTTACACGGGACGGTATGTCAATTCTGACGCCTTTACTTAAAAAAAGATTTCTTAAATATTGGGCTAATATAAGATGAAATAAAGTTGTGACTGCAAAATACATGGGAATGTCTCGATTCTATGACTTTTTTTTCTGTCATACCGTATATAAGTTAAATGACTCGGACAATTTTTTTTAATAGAATAAAGGGAGTGATAACCCTATATTGCGTAACCAGCAAACATTGGAATGAAGCCATAACTTTGCAAACTTTACGTAGCTTTTTTTAATGTAATTATGATGTTTGATTATCTGTTTGATTATTTGCAAGTGAATCATAGTATCAAATTATGTTAGTCCGAGCGTCACAGTATGTGAATGGTACACAAGCACTCTTCAACAATGAAAGTCGATGTTATTTAAGACCTATAATGCGCCTAAGTATGGTATGTGCTAACATAAACATGTATAGGCCTACCCGAAAGCATGTCAAAAACTCATGATTTACTGTTATGCTCTGCCTGTCTTACCATGAAAGCAATCCCACAGTTTCTTGATTTTCATTTCGAAATACAGTAGATTTAGACCTATGCTTTCCAATTGCATATGCAAATTGCCAATTCGGAGTAATGCTTCAAAATGTTCGGAATTATGAACCTTTTCATTATCCTCAGTCATGAACCCCCTGTCTTGGAAATCCGTGTTTCAGAATTATTAACCTTCGGAAAACAAACCTTCTAATAAAAATTTACCCCACTATCATCCCATGATAACAGATTCATTAAAATGTAATAGAATAGAAAACAGTAGAACAGAATAAGAGAAGATGAGAGAAGAGAAGCGAATAGAATAGAACAGAATAGAATAGAATAGAATAGAATAGAAGAATAGACCCCTGTACTCTTGATACTTATGGACATGACTTATAATGCATGGTTTAAAGTCTATGAAATTATTTTTAAAGCATTTACGGCATTGAATTTTCGAGAACTTAATAAATACTGACGTATAGGAGACGCCATTGGCCCTCCCCCCCCCCCCCCCCCCCCCCGCCCATCCACTCCTACTCTCTTCATAATTTGTTTCTGTTGGAATTCAGTTTTAATTTGTTGATCATTCAATATTGGTGGCGGATAAGAGCCTTTATTTCAAATGTTGGCCTATTTCTCAACCGCCCGGCCTAGACAGAGACATAATGGTTGGTTTGATTTATGAAATAGATATCATTCAGGACTATCAGATTGTCAGCAGGGGAACTATTTCTTAAGCAAACCTTGGAAATCAACTAGCGAGAAACATGAATTATCCTCATGTATTTGTATTTTCTGTTGTCCTTGCTGTAAACCATGTCCTTCAATTGCCCGGTAGGGTTAAACCCCGGTGTTTAGATCCCGCTGCTTACCTCCAAAGACGAAAAAAAAAAACATTCGTAAAACAAAAACATGCTCGTGTATGTTCAAAAGTTCTTAAAATTTCATGTAATGTGACGCTTTTTGGTCAAATTGCCTTTCGCAGCATGATCTGATGCGACCCCATTCCAACTCAGTTTTGCATCAGTGGGCCTGCCGTGATGAAAGGCTGCAGGAAGCATGGGAAAAGTCATGAATGAACCATACTACAAACGTACGAGAATGAATTTCTTTTATCAGCAGTTCTCTGTAAGAGGAAGAAAAAACAATCGTGTTGATACCATGTTCTCTCTCAACCAGTATTTTTTTCTTTTGTAGGTCTATTATCTGAAAAGTGCAGTTCTGATGTGTTCTTTCTAGAGCCCACCGCACACTATACGATCCGACTGCGACCCGATTTTCGAACAAATGGCTTTTGGGATTAAATATGAAAGTTTAAACAAGTAGAATTATAAATTCGGAATAATGATAGGAATACTATAAATCGAAATTTTGGTTAACTGCAGGCCTTTTAGTCAGAGTAAAAGGCCAAATCGGCTTCAAATCGTAGCCGATCGAAAGATTGCTATGACGTCACCACGATTAGGAACTGAATTCGCTTTTATTCCTACAGGGAGGCTCGCAATAGCCCGGAATTTCGATTTTAGTATTTATACGACTATTCGGAACTTTGATTTTACTTGTTTGAATGTTCATATCAAATGCCATAAAAAATTTTACGCCTCTTGTCGGAATTTCAACAATCCTGTCTTTTTCAAATGGGAAACTTCGATATGGTTGAAAATAGTCAGGCATCACCTTACCCAGATTTATCTCGTTTCTTTCTTTCTTTTTTGTTTTATTTTGTTTTGTTTTGTTTTGTTTTGTTTTGTTTTGTTTTGTTTTGTTTTGTTTTGTTTTTTCACTTTTTCTGGTAACAATCATATTTTGCAATTCAAAATACACTCACATGAACATATTCGGGCATCGAGGTTTGGCAATTACCCGATGTTGCTATCAGGCATGTCAGGCCGGTAGGACTCGCCATGGGAGTTCGGGGAGTCATAAGGAACGGCTCGATATTTTGGCCAGAGGACTATTTAATTTTGATCTGAGGACCCAGAAATGTGCTTTGAGGACTGGCTAATCAAAAGCTGATATTACTTTTAAGAACAATAGGGGAAAAAACTTCGGCAAAGCACATTCGCCGGCCATACATGTATACCTTGCGTTTTTCTTTTTCCGATAATGGCAGTTTAGGCCAGGAGCCTGTCCCGAAAAAGTAATATTTGACCCCCCCCCCCCGATAATTACTTAGACCATCCATCTCATTCACAAAAAGCTTGAGAGCCTGTACGTATAAGCCAGAGTGACCCTCAGGGCCCCAAAGGGCCCAAATGTCGGGTCGATTTCACCCCCTCTAAAATTTACACCAAACTTTGTCAATAAGGAATAATTATGGCTGTACATTACCAGTATAAAAACTGGCAAAACTTTCCGTCGGGATGGTTGGCCCCTAAAAATTGAAGGAAAATTATCTACTATAGTCACACTGAACAAATTTTGTCAGAAGTCAGAGGTATGGCTGTACATTCCTTTTTTTTTTAATAGCAAGATTTCCTGCACTAAGAGGGGTCGAAAACTTTCTTGAAATAACACCAAACTACCCTTTTACCAACCCCTGCTACCTCGAAATTCTCTGGGTGTAGAGAAAAACTTATTACTTTCCGACCTTGATAATTTTTAAGTTTCTTATTCAGTTCAGGTCCTATTTATTTGTAGTACATGTAGTTTTCTTAGGATGCAACTTGGTGTCAAAAATTATTTCTTAATAACTTTTTGAATTGTAAAAATTTTCGTGCTTTCTCAAAAATAGTAAAATAACATTGTCGGGATGATATAAACCAAACTATTGTCTATCTATCTATCTTCGCCTGTCTGGTTGCCATGTTGAAATGTACCATTCACTAAACAGAAGGTATTAATTTGCTTTGCTAGCTTGCGAAACTATAAAAAAAAGTACTAGTGGATTTTCAATAAGGATTACAAACTTAGACGTCGTCCTTCGTGTTAACTTTACCATACGTATGATGAAAATATGATGGGGAAATTCGGAATGCACGTCTTATATGAGAGGGCCGATTATATAAAAATTCCCGCATGATTTTCCTTCCGAGACGTCCGTAGCCATCAACTCACCGCCCCCCCCCCCCCCCCCTCCTTACGCCTGCAGTCTCCATGTTGCTCGTTTGTTTTGACAACATGAAGTGTTTAGAGAAGTTTTTTTTCTTGTTTTGAATTTCTTGTTTTTTTTTTTAAGTCTAACATGTAACTAAAAGGAATTTCTATCTTGTGCATGCTTTAATTGAAGGTTCCATATAGACACTGAATGAATTATCTTCCCCCCCCCCCCAAATATATCCAGCCATAAAATCACATCTCAGTATTTTTGTCTGAATTCATGGGGGTTTGAATTGGTAATCCAGTACTGTATACTCAATTAAGATGTTTTATGCGGATTTTTTTAAAAAGAAAACAGACTTCAAGTGGTTCTAATGCCCTAAGGAAACATTCCCCTTCCCTGAAGGGGGGGGGCTGTTAGCCTCCCCCTCCCCCTGGCCGTTCCCACTGAGACCGACAGTTAAATACAGAGACCAGGCGCGATTGGGGCGCTACTGGTGGCTTGGAGGATTGTAATGTATATTGGAATATATATGAAATTAAAATTACACCTATATCGTCCAATTTGGGGGAGCCCACAAAGCGCCCCCCCCCCCCCCCCCCCGTAGAACCGCGCCTGACAGAGACCTTGTTTGCTTTTGTCCCGAAAAAATAATAATAATAATAATAATAATCCTGTTTTTATTTGGGTGCGACCAGCTAAATTAAACGTTCGATGAATTAAGATTTCTGGTAGCATTCCGATATTTAAAAGAATAACAACTTTCTACTTTACCTTTAAGACTTTCCATAACAATCTGATACCCCCCCCCCCCCAAAAAAAATAAAATAAATAAATAAATAAAATAAAATAAAATAATAATAATGAATGATTTACTCACTGTATACAAACCAACAAGACAGCTTCGATCATGCAAACCGAATTTGTTTATGTACCTCCTATTCAAATAAAAACATACGGTGAACGTTCATTTGCTCATGCCGCCTCAGTTTTATGGAATAACCTTCCAAACTCTCTAAAAAAACATCGACACAATAGAGAAGTTTAAATCTGCACTTAAAACACACTGATTCAAAACGTATCTTAGTCTAAAAAAGTAAACTCAGTAACCTATCTTTCAATCATGTCTTTTTCCTCTTTCTCTCTTAAAGCGCATAGGGACATACAGATGTAATGTGTTATGCGCTATATATAAAAACCGTACATTAATATTATTAATAATGATTTTCAGGTCGAGTACATATATTTCATTTCATATTTGTTCCAGATGAGACACCATACACAAAATTGCGCTTTTCAGCTTCTGAAAATTGAGGGAACTTACAGTTTTTGTAGCTTGGTAAGCATCTTCTTTTTCAAGTAATGCTAAATTAGAAAAAAGATATTTCATATATTACAGACCGCGTATAAAATCCTGTGTCTTGTGGTGAAATAGTACATTATTTGTCTAGAACAAATTCAACCTTAAAATTCCTTCGGTCCCATGTACTGAATACTGTGTTGTAGTTGTGTTCTTATTCGTTTGCGCTTAGAGCTGAACTGCTCTGAAGTCAGAGTCTGAACAAACACACTTATAGTTATACATGTACAAGTTTATCTGAGATAAGCTTGTACTCCATAGTAGTCATTGCTTTTGTGTGTATTCCCAGGTGTTTGAGCTGCTTGCGCTTGGTAAAAAATCACACAGACATGACAGAGAAAAATAATTGTTTGAAATTCCATTTTCAACTCTGAATCCCCAAATTTGTGGCATATCAGTTCAAGAGTTGAAGTCTGAAGAGTCCCTGAATCAGATAATCTAGACCCAAAATTCTGTCGCAAAATTTCGTCGTTAGCCTCTTATACTGGTAGGGTCGGCACTTTCTCATTTTAGAGACAGAAGCGCCCCGTAGTGTTGTGCGTGCAATCTCATTGTGCTGGGCAACACAACAAGAAAACTGCCAGTCAAATCATTGATTTTTTCCCCTTTATTCATGAATATAAAAATATCATTAAACAGTATAGAGTATATAGCTTACCGATTTTATGATTTATTCTTTTTAACTCTCCATTTCAGGTAAATCCAGGGTCCTAACGTTGGGTCCTCTCGGTTGAAAATCTTGCAGCAGCCAACCTCTATCTCTGTTCGCCTCCCTACCAGTATACATGTAAGAGGCTTAACGACAAAATTTTGAGACAGAATTTTCGGTCTACAGATAATCTAGCAGATCTTTTTTTTTTAATCTTGCTTAAGGCAATTTTGTTGTCTGTGATTGACTGCTGCAACGGTGAATGTTCACTACAGTCCGATATAGGTTTGGCCCCATGGCATGATTCAAGATTCAAGATTCAATTTGGTTTTATAAAGGCTCAACAAAAAGTCTGAAGACTAAAAGCGTCATTTTACAAATTTAAAACAGTTTACAAAGTTAAAATAATTATAAAAAACATATAAATACTAAGTACATGGAAAGAAAAAAAAATAACCACAGAAAATGCATCATTGATACATATTAAAAATTACTAACTTCATTAAAAAAACATTCAATTAGAATAGTGTGAAAGAAAAAAAGCTCCAGCTGCGACCCAGCAAGCATGCCCAATTCTAGAGACCCAACCCCCGCCGCGCCCCACGGATCCGCCAAGTCAGCACCCCCATCGCAACCCACCCAGCATGCAAACCAAAAAGACCTGGAAGCACTGAACTGACTAAAGTTCAGCGCCCCCAAGGACCAAAGCAAACACCCAGGTGGACCACGACAGGGGCAGCCAACCCAACAGAGCACGCGGGGCACGGCAGGAGCCAGGCAAGTAAGGAGGGAAAGAGCTAGCCTGCTGAGCCACAGCAAAAATGCCAACTAAAAGGAGACAAGTATACAAACAAATGAAAGAGGGAGACAGCAAAGTGGCAATAAACAGATAAAAAATACAAATAGATCGATGATTGCACTGACATATACAAAGCTTGGCCATAGCACCATATATACATAGGCATAAACATGCTTGTTATGTTTGAATCAAGAGCTACAATATACATGTATTAGTAAGAGTGTCAAAGTGAGAAAGAGAAACACAGAGCAAGCTAGAGAGAGAGAGAGAGAGAGAGAGAAAGAGAGAGAGAGCAGAAGAAGATCAAGAGAAGCAGAAATAAGAATCACCGACACTCAAAACAGTGAGTTCTCTGAACCCACTCACACTAGTGCTCGGTTATAGTACTAACCTTGCACAACAGAGGTGCTGTAGCAATTTACATCCAGTTGGAGGATTGTAATAAGAGTAGGATATTTTATTATCCTAGGTGTAAAAGGCAAATATTTTATATGAATTTGTTGATTATTTAAGTGATTTCAATCTTCAACAATAGAGGGCAGCATGTCACATAATTTTGCACAACTCAGCATACCAATCTTCAATCTTGAATCTTGAACTGGTTTCACCCAAAAAGCTATATTGACAGCTGTCCAGGGTGGGAGTAGCGGTGATGGTGTGTGTGTGTGTAGCTTGCAAGTAAAGAAAGCCAGTGAAGACAGGTGAAGACATGCTAACTGCAGGGTGAAGTGAAGTAGGGTGCAAGGTGAAGAATGCCGGCTTTATGGCTTCCCTTCTTACAGGGCTTAGGTGGTTGTGTCCATCATACCGATGATGGAGGGGACTGCTGTGGCCCTTAAGCAAGCAGTAGAGCTAGATGTTACAGCTACTGCTGGGATGTAGCCCTGTGTACTCTGAACCCACTCACACTGCTGCTTTTGAATTTTCGCTACAGTCTGACACACGTTTGGCCCTATGAGTAGACTGGATCAAACATTCACCATTGCAGCAGTCTAAAAGAGACAACAAAATTGCCCTAAAGCAAGATTTAATTTTCTTAAATTTGCTAGATTGTCTGATTCAGGACTTTTCAACTCTTAAAGACGCTAGGTCATAGGCTTTCATGGGGAATGGATCATAATTTGCTGACACCAGACTTTGTGAAAAATACCTGTAATAGAGCTTCATTTCTGGAGCACAGCAAAACAAGCTGTCCCACCACAGACATTCTTCGGCCTGCTTCGAGCATTTTCGGGCCAGGGAAAGTGAGATAATGACTTTACAATGTGGGGAACGGGTGAAGTATACAAAGCATTACGTAAGGTCTGTTGGTCATAAAACTCACAGTGATGGACAACACCTTTTACTGGGTAAGCACCCATGTTGTCAAATTCCCCATGAAAGCCCACGACCTAGCGTCTTTAATGTGCTGCAAATATGGGGTTTCAGAGTTAAAATAGAAATGTTTAAAAATTATTTTCCTCTCATGTATGAATGATCTACCAAGCCAAAACGCCCACTGACACACACAAAAGCTATTGCAGCCTATTCCAAAGTAAAAACTATTATGCAATGCAAGCTTGTACATGTATAAGTGACTCTGAACCACTCATCCTGTGTTCTCGGTTAAGATTAACCTCGTCCTCCGAAAGCTACATGGGTATGGCAAAACTAAGTGATCGCACTTAAAAGGAAGTGAGCCCTCTATGAGTCATCACATATCGATACCACCGCCAATGCGCTTTGTACACTAAGTCAGTACTTGCATGAGCTCAGTATGATGGCCCTGAAGTATGCTCAACAACTCGACGTGAATTTCGCGGCCAACTTTGCGCCCCATCGCAAATTTCGCATCCCGTAAACTTCACATCCCAGGTCATGAATTTCACATCCCGGGTCATGAAATTCATGACTCAAAAAGCAAAATTCGCAACTGGGATGCAAAGTTCTCGTCACGGGTCATGAATTTCGCATTCTGGATTTTGAATTTTGTATCCCGGGTCATGAAATATATGACCCGTGACGCGAAATTCAAGACCCACATGACCTGTTGTCAAGCGTTCTTCAGGGCCACCACAGCTCAGACTCAGAGCACGAAAAAAGGCAGCGAATTCAGTGACATTGACTGAAGAATCCTGTCGAGTTGCATATTATGGTAGACAAGAATTCTGTGCTCTAAATTCAATATTTTGAGCATGATCATATCAGGAGGGCACAAGAATGCAAAGCAGGACCCTACACAAGGTTGTTCTACCCTCCAAACACTTTATTCAGCAAGAAAATCCAAATAACATTGGCAAATTGCAAAGAAATCTTCAGAAAACCTTTTAGACTTACCTGAAAAATGTTATACACTTATAGAGGAGCAATGATATGGTCTAGTCTAGCATCTGAGTCATATACCTGCCTTCACCCAAGTTCACCGGGCTGATCTCCAAAAGTAGCGGAGGGAGAGAACCAGTCGGATGAGCTGTGCAAATTTATGTGGCTGCCTACCTCTATAGTTGAGGTCGGCACTACACTGATTAATCAATAAATTCTTGGAAAATATTTGCTTTTTACACCCTAAAGTTAAGGTGATAAAATATCCTATTTCCATCCCATTCCTTTAATTGGATCTAAATTATCTTGATCTTGTGGAATTCTTAGATTTTTTTTTTTTTAAATCACTGCTCCTGCTCCTCAGCTATGTTTCGGAAAGGTAGCTACATCCAGATGCCTCGAAAGTCAGAATAGATAGTTTGTCCCTTCACCTTCACCTGCATTGATTATTTGCTAACTATAGTCTATTCCTTGATTTTAAACACATTATTCAAGACCCTATTATTACATATTCAGCTTTGCATACTTTGAGACCACATATTTAGCTGCAGAATCCAGCTTACACAACCAATGGTTGTGTCTGGACATGTAATATGTTGATGATTGTGATGCTGATATTGAGAAGTTTCTCATTTGTGTTATCCATGGTAGTGATGAAAATAATTTATCTTAACCCTATGTGCTCTTATTGTGCTGGATTTTAAACCTGCATACCACTTTCTTTTCATAAATACATAAGCACTTTGTGTTTTGTACATTTTTTAAAAGCACACAAATTAAGTTGCTATTACCATAAGTCTGTGTAAAGAATTTGTTATTAAATCAAATTTCCCTCTTATACATTTCTTTCATATTCATAATGTTCTCATCATTTCTTCTTACTCCCACATACAGATCTAAACTATGGCAGGACTAGGACATCTTTTGTTGAGGAAATCAAAATTGATAAGGCAGTGTCTCACTGACTTCTCATGTAGATCACTGAGGTAAGATTTGTAATGATAATAATAATAATAATAATAATAATAATAATAATAATAATAATAATAATAATAATAATAATAATAATAATAATAATAATAATAATAATAATAATAATAATAATAATAAGAATAATAATAAGAATAATAATAAGAATAATAATAATAATAATAATAATAATAACAACAACAACCATAATAATAATAATAATAACGATAACAATAATAATAATAGTAATTCCTACCTTAGGGCGAATTCTTTTGTTCTCCGCCTATTGTTTCGCTTCCCCTTAACATACACTTTTTTCGCCCTAAAGTCTCCTTCCCTATTGTGATGCAATAAACCCCATTGTTTGGCTTCGCCCTATGGTCGATTTTAGGTATATAACAATAATAACAATAATAATAATAATAATGATAATAATAATAATAATAATAATAATAGTAATAGAACAGTTCTTATATAGCGCATTATACTTTTGGAAAAGGTCTCAACGCGCTTAGGGAAGGAAATAAGAAGATGAAAAGAGGGAAAAGCTGAGGGAAAATGTCATGTACTGAATAAAATGTATCTTAATTAAATACATGTAGGTGTGTTTTAAGAGCAGTTTTAAATTGCCCAACGGTGTTGGCTTCTCTTACATCATATGGGATGCCATTTCAGAGTTCTGACCCAGTATGTTTATGTGATGAAATTGGTTGTAAGATACATGTACATAGTCCAGTGACCTTTGCTCTGTAATCACTTTTCTACATAACAAGATTTCTTGATTTCAACCCAGGACGAAATGCTATACCTAATCCTTACAAGTTTTACAACTGATTTTTTTTTTTTTTTTTTTTAAAGAAAACCCACTTGCAATCCTGACCTTAACTCTTTCACAAAATAAAGCCAGGGTAATTTTTTGGTGGAGCAAAAGTCATTATTTTAAATATCAATTTTAAAAACAAAAATAAAGAAAATGAACTATACTGATGTTCTCAAAATATTTCTATGATGAGTGAGTATATATTCACAAAGGGAAACTTCTTTGACTAGCATATCAACTTGTCCATTTTCATCCTGTTTCTATTTACTGTTTCCATATCATTATAGGTGTATTAACACTGAAGAGAAAAAAAAAAGAAAAATAGTTTTGTGTCAGTGATTTTTGTGTCTTCCTGTTCATTTCCCGTTTCTATAATTTTCCTCCATTCTTGTTTATGCTCCATAGAGGGTTATTTTGATGAAAGACTGTATCAAACAAACTTTGTCCCATTTCAACACTAAATGCAGCATGAAAGTTGAATACTGCTACTCTTTTGTCATTTTCCTTATTACATTTAATTTCATGTTTTCATAATTCAGAAGCTTTGATGTAAATCAATTCAATTCAATTCAATTCATTTCGTTTATTTTCCTAGTATAAAAAACATACAAAGAACAGGATATAAAACATTTCAAACAGTACAATTATTTACATGTACAAGAAAAAGAAAAAGAAAGTACTGAGTGGGTAGCAGCCAAAAAGGACAATCCTTATAAAAGGCCGACCCAAATTAAATTAACAAAATGTACAAATCAATTTATACAGAAGAAAGAAATACCTAACAACCTGCACAAAAAGGTAAAAAACAACAAACAAACAAAAAGTACAATTAAGAAGATGCATATGTAGTGATTACCCTAGCCTTATATTTCCTTTTGAATGTATTGAAAGAACAACTATTCTTAATTTCATCCAGCAACATTTACCTCATGGAATATTTAATTCATTAGAAAGCATATCGATATATTTTTAATAATAGTTCATGTGATGATTATTTTATTTCAATTTAATTCTTAGTTTTATGAGCTATGTGTTCTCTCTCTCTCTCTCTCTCTCTCTCAATAAATCCAAACAGTACCAGCAATACCTGCAGTGCTATCATCTTACTGAGCAGACTGCGATGTGTGGATAATTCGGCCCTGGGTGCAGAGAGCATAAGACACAGGCCCCCACGATGCATCCATGTCTACAACAAGCAGCGTGTTGGGAATGTTGGAGACAAGATTCTTGTTGCCATCAAAGGGCAAAAGAAGAAAGCATTAATAGTTGGTGTAAGGAGACCAGGTGCTAGCATGCTGCCTCGATTTGATACAAACAATATGATTTTATTAGAAGAGAATGGCAACCCAACAGGAACAAGGATTAAGGTTCCAATCCCATCCCATTTGAGAAGCAGGCCAGAGTTCTCTAAAGTATTTGCAATTGCCAGTAAATTTGTCTGATGAAATGGAAGAGAACAGAACTTGAATGGCAAGTTGGACTCTTGGAGTGGGACGTTGTTATGCCCATGAGAACAGAAGACATGAATGCAATGCTTTCTTCATATCCACAATCATATGCTTTAATGAAGACATCATGTCAAAACAAACATGTGTATTATGTTGGGCTAACAAGTAAATCTGTCATCTTTTACATAACAATTTTTTTGTTTATTCTTGCTGCCTAAATTTGTTCTTTTTTTCATTACAGTGATTATTGTAGTCACAATGTTGTCATTGTAGGCTTTGTATTGGAATGGATATACAAGTTGGTTAAGTATGTCTTAGGTTTTTACTTGTTTATTTTATTATTGTTTATTTGGGGGTGTTTCATTTAGAGTGCCTCCTTCAGCAGAATCTAAGAACTGAGATACATGTACCATAAGCTGTGGTATTATTAAAGGTGGTCTCACTAGCACGCATTTACCTCCTAATTAAAAAGGTGCTATTTTCTGACAGGAAAAAAAAAAGTTGTGGCATATTGCTGAAGAGGATGAAGTCTGGACCTCGTCCAGAGTGATAACTACCCATGTGTCCTACACCTCAAATTATGCTATTTTTATTTCTAACAGCAATAGGAGTGCATTACTTCTGTTATGGTTATTCACCTTTGTGTCCATGGCCATGCAATGTGATACATAATATTACTGAGCTATTTGATTTTGCCCATCATCCTTTTAGAAAATGGAAAACATAAATAAGACATCCTGACCCGCATAGAATAGTGTAGAACCCATTTATATTGTGGAGAACCCACTACCAGTTTATATTTTATAGTCCTTTAGCAACATTCTTTAATCTGGCTGAGAAGTCTGCCTCAAGTGCAAATTAGATTGTTACTGGTTCAGTTCGTATATTAGCTTTCAAGTCCAGACTGAATCTCGACTTAGTCTGTCATTAACCCTCTTTTATTCCTCTTGTGAAAGGGTTATTAGTCTTGTTCACAAATTTTAACTTATTTATGAATACCTTACTTTTACCATGGACCTACAAGAGATTCTTTACTTTTTGTCTCTGATATTTAAAGTCTCTCACTTGGCTCATCACTTTGGACCAAGATGAACAGTAGTGTACCCCACACTCGTGGTTATTCAGTGTTAAAAATGATGAGCAGTAGTCGAACTCACACTGTCTGGTATGCAAATTCATATTTATACACACACACATTTGTGCATGCTCAAACCAGCATACGTTCAGCTCACTTAACCAACTCTGTGCCATCAGAAAAGTTTGTGAGAATACTCACATTATTTCTGTAACTTCTCCATGATTTCAAACCGGCTGGCAACGAGCCTAATTTCCCATTATCCCAGACAGCCTATCAGATTTTTTCATGTTTTATTCATTTGGTTTTCATTTGTATTGTTTTTTTATTTTCTGCTTTCGTGACAGTTCTATACTGGTGACAAATGTAAGATTTTAGGAACGTTTGTTTTTAGTGTCTTTGAATGTTTGTTGGATTGAAAGTAATATACATTAACATCATGAAATTACAAACTTTAGATATTATTGCATTTTATTTATCTTTTGTGACAATTCAGAGGGATGTGGATGTAGTGTTGCCGGTAGTGAAGAAGTAAAAGGACTGAAGATAGAGAAAGAGGAAGGGGAAAGACGGAGAGAGAGAGAGAGCAATAAAGAAATGTTGAGAAAAAGATGATGAATAATGTACTGACCTTCATTTATACATCCGTGATTATTTCACTGTCAGCCTCTTCTATGATATCTGCAAGATTAACTTGACAAATAGTGAGCTGTTTAGCAACAAACAATTATTTTTTTTTCTTTTAATTTAGCTCATGTACAATGTCAACCAATACTTTTCATGCTTTGCTTTGAAACAGTAGGCAATCTAGAGATGAATTTGATATTTCTTTGAAACAATATAACGTAGGCCTACTCTTGTCTACTCAGAACAACTGTATTTCTGATGCATGCAGTAGATTACTAAGATTTAAGAATACAATCATGTACTTCCTATTTTAAAAAAAAAAAAAAACTTAAGAAGTGTTTGTCAGTTGCCAGTCAGGGGGGAAAAGGTGTTATTGTTTTTCCATGTTGCGTGAACCCGATGATGTCGTTGTCGTTATTTGCAAGCCCGCCATCTATTTTTTTAGTCTGATTATTGTCCCATCTATGCACTGATCTCTACACCAAGTGTATTGGAGAGTTCAGTGCATCTATGTCACAGAAATAGAAGACCCTTGTCATGGTGTGTTCTGCTTTTCGCTGTTTTATCCTCCTCTTTACTCTCGCTGAGCACTTATCCATGTTAACCTGTTTCATTAGTGATCTCTAGCTTATGATAGAAAGCTGCAAGGGCGCATAATCGTGCTTACTTAAAGGAAACCAACACCCTCAAGTCAAGAATATTTTAAATCAAAGCTATTAAAGACAGAATAAAACTGATCAGCGAAAATTTGAACGAAATCGGACACGGAATAAGAAATTTACTGTCAAAATGAAATTTTCTGTCTTACATTTTTTGGCATAGCTGGTAATGACATCATTTTTTGGATAACTCTCAATATGTTTTGTACACACATGATTAAACATTTTGATTTTGCTTAAGATTTGCACATTTTCAAGAGCCAAACTCATGTACGAGTGTTTCCTCCACAGAGTCCACAACATATTATTTGGGAAAAGAACAATGGACACATGTGTTCTCCGAGACAATAAGAAATATGTGAATTCTGAGAGTTATCCACAAATTATATCACAAATAGCTAATGGCAGGGTTAAAAACAGAAAATTTCATATGGGCATAACTATCTTATTCCGTTTCGGATTTCCTATTTTCTTTGAACTGTTTTTATTCTGTCTTAGCTTTGATTTAAAAAAAACTACTTGACTTGGGGGGTCTTAGTTTCCTTTGAGATTGCTGGCCACAACTCATGATCAACCTAGCCTATATCAACCGGCATCATACCAGAAATCGACACTTTGAGCCGAAATATCGTGCCGCCCATGAAGGAAACTCCCCCAACCCTGGTCCCATTGCCAATTCGCCCTGCTCATACAAGCACTACACTCAAGCAAAGCGATACATGCATCTTCGCCCCGGATCTTCGTGGACACAAACAAGCAAATCATATCCCGGGCATGTTGGCTCAATGGATAGAGCGTCCGCCTCATGAACGGGAGGTCGTGGGTTCGATCCCCGGCCGAGTCATACCAAAAACTTTAAAAATGGGACCTTCTGCCTTCTAGCCAGGCGTTCGGCATATAAGAATGGAGGAGGGTAATAATAACATATTATATGTTATGCAGGGCCCGCTGGAAGAGCAGTTGATAAAACTGAAGTGGCTACCCTGGGTAAATAAGACATTATTATTATTAGACACTTGATCAAACAAAGTCAGAGTCTAACTACTTGGGAAATGACTGAAGGTACAATGGGGAGGGGGGAGCAGTGGCGGATTTCATTTTTTTTTTCTTTTCGGGGGGCATCGGGCCCGTGAACCCCTTCCCCTTACCCTCTTGCTGAGGTTCACTCGATTATTTGCGGGTAGTGATCTGATCATGACTAAAGACGTTCTTATATATCGAATTGAAATGGTTATTAAGGGGTATGCTTATAAGAAACAGAAAAAATGGAGAAAGGAAAAGAGGGGGAGAAGGAAGGGCTTAGGAGCTCTGAACGTTATACCTCGACTATTTGAATTTTTATGAACATTATGTCCATCTACCATAACACTCGTCGATACATTGGGGTAATGAGACTTTATAATGTTGTTTGATGTTTGAGGCAACCCCGGGGCCGGGGGCAACCAGTTAACAGCCGGCTTCTCCCTATATGCTGCATGCTCCCAGCAATTTGAGGCCAAGGTGGCCTGCCTGTATCATCACTTTTACATGAGTGAGAAGTTGAAGTGGAGGAACGAAAATTACGATGATCGAGAAACGTGTTTAACCTCACTGCGTCTGGGATTATAGAACGAAGAAGGAAAAAATCAAGAAATGTTTTCCTCGCTTGGCTGTTATTATAGACCTGCTCTTTCCTAGAGTACGTTTTTCACCTTTTAAAAGATCTTTTATCCAATGCACCACCCTCTTTATAATAATGTATATTTACTGAGCTTTAGTCCCAGAGCATTGGGTTTCTTGTAGGGAGGAAGGAGTAAGGTCTCTCACATAATAAGACCTAAAAATATTCAACCTTGATCGGTCCTTAATGTACAAGAATACTAACAAAAGGGTGGTTTAACTTGTCATCCTAATCAGAAATGCAAACAAGAGCTCTTTTCTGGAAAGATGAAAATAATATGAGGGGGAGAAAATAGTAGAGTGAGTCAGCGGACACGAGTTTAGCAGAAATTTTTTGTGAGGTGATGCGGTCGGCAAACATCAAAGTTCAAACTGATACAAAATAAACAAAATCGCCGTAAAAGCGGAACAGATCTAGCTTCATCATCATATTTCTTCAAGCGCTTGTCAATTTTTGTGAAGATAAAAAGGGAAGTTGACCTGGTTTTCCGTTTCTTCAGTGTGCACCAAGGAAAATAGTTATCTAACCATGTTTGGGTGTGTGGATGCATATACTCGGCAATATCAAGACATGGATGGAAAAAGTGGTATAAATTTACAATTTTTTGAAGGAAAATTTGGTTATTTATTTGCTGTCTTTGTAAATGAGTAGTTTGTGAACTATCATTTTAAATGTTCATAAAACGAATAAGGCATATGAAACTGGCATGATTGTTGGTAGTGAATACATAGTTGCTAATTCACTTAGGACAGAAAAGTGAAGATTCGAAAATCGAGTTGAAAATTATAAAGGCCACCGTTCTCGTCATCCGATAAACAGACACGACAAGCATCATGCATTTCTGTACTGACATCATTATCATCATCATCATCATCATCATCACAATCATTATCACTGATTCTTAGGCCTATCGTTACCCTCACCACTGTTAACATCATCATCACCTGAATCACCGTCTTAAAATGTGACCACACAGCATAACACATTGGAAACTCTCTTTACTGAAAGTGATATAACGAAAAGTAAGAAAATCATAATTGGGGTAATTTACAGACCCCCTCAATTTAATCCACACGGTTTTACTACACGTTTCAAGTAAATGTTGTCACTGCTGACCCTAACAGAAAAGCCATGTTTTATTTCAGGAGACTTCAACATTAATCTATTGAAATTTCATTTTAATTCGATTCCCCAAGATTTCCTTGAAAATGATATAGGCAATTCCTTTGCCCCCTTACATTTTAACCGACTCGAATAACAGAGCTCACGACTACTCTCGTAGATAATATCTTCACTAATGTCCAACCTCTCCCCGAATCTGGCATGTATCTGATCTAAAGGCCCCGTCACATATTAGCGAATCGAGCCAACGAATGCCTAGCGAACAGCTATTTTTTGAAAGTCCAGATACGCTCAAATTCTTGGCCAATAGAGTTCCAAAGGTCCCGTCACATATTAGCTAATTTGAGAGTATTTGAGCGTATCTGGACTTTAAAGAAATAGCTGTTCGTTAGGCATCTCTAATATGTGACGCGGCCTTTACATAGATCATTTTCCTGTTGTTATTTTTTCCACCTGAAAAAACGAACGAACATCCTGTATGTATCTTCTTTCAAAGAAAAGATTCGAATAATGGGAAGCGAACATAACTTTTTCTTGTTTAAAAAAGGTTTAGCGAACGCAGACTGGACCTAGGTATTACTCGCTCGACGCGAAGGAAGCTTTTATGAGTACTTCCACTTTACACACATCCCACTCCGTGAAAAGAATCGTTGTAGCTACAAAAGAGTTGACAGAGAGCGCCCTGGCTTACAAAATCTTTATTGAAATCAATTAACAGGGGGAAAAAAAACATACAAAGCCAAAAGCTACCCTTGAGGAAAGAAAAAAGTATGAAACCTACAGACATACTCTTAATAGCATTATTTGCATAGAAAAAAGAATAGCATACAAATAAATTCAATGAACATAAAAACGACATAATACAAACGTGGAAAACTATTAATAACGTACTAAATAAGGCTCAGTTAGAGCCCACATTTCACAAATTGAGCAAGGCGGTGCTGTGATCTCTGAACCGAACCGCCTACCCGAAACTTAAAAATAAAATTAAACCATTTATATAAATTTTATACAAACTGGTTTACTATATGAACAATACCTGATCAGTTCATATAGTAAACCAGGTTGTATAAAGCGTTTTTAATGTGCACTTTGTTAACACTGGAGAGGCCCTGGCCTAGAATATTACTCCATTTTTTTGTTAATGTTGATTACCTGGAAAACTATTTCACTCCAGTAACCGTTTGAAATCTGTAATTGATGTACCAAACAAAAAAGTCATGGTCAGGATGGTCTGGACAATACATTACTGCCTACTAAAACCAGTTGTATTCCAAATAGCGGAACCTCTGGTGCACATTTCTAGTCTATTTCTAACGTCAAGGGTATTCCCAATAAAATGAAAGCAGCCAAAGTCGTGCCTATTTTTAAGAAAGGAAACAAACTCAACCTCATTAATTACAGACCCATCTCACTACTCACCTCACTATCACAAATCCTCGAAAGAAATATATAAATGTTTTGTTACTTTTCTTAAAGATGACGTTTTTTGCCATTATCAATTCGGATTCAGAGAAAAACACAGTACTTCCCATTTCATTTCAATTCTTATCAATGCAATAGCTTTGATAAATCCTCACACACTACTGAAATTTTGACTTCTCCAAGGCCTTCGATACTATTGACCACACTATTTTATCACACAAGCTTTCCTATGATGGGATCAGAAGAAAGGCCCTGGAGTAGTTTAGGAATTATTTATCTAATAGAAACCAATATGTAATTTCTAATGGCCATGATTCCTCTATTAAACCAATATACTGTGGAGTCCCACAAGAATCTCTCCTTGGGTCTTTTCTTTTCATTATATACTTTAATGATTAATATTAGCCTTCCTCCATTTTATCCTTTATACTGTTTTGCTGATGATTCCAACCTCTTTTTACCCTATAAAGACCCAGCCATGTTACTTTCAACAGTCAATTCTGAATTGAAATGTGTTATGGATTGGATTAAGGCGAACAAGCTATCTCTAAAACTAAACAAAACAAAATACATGCTCTTTAGCAACACACCTACATCCCTGCCAGCTAATATTCTTTTTCTTAATACACTAATCGAAAAATTAAAAAAAATACAAAATTCTTTGGCATATAATTGATGACAAGTTCTCCTGGAAGGCTCATACTGATAACCTGACCAAATTTATTTCAAGAAGCATAATTATGAGTGCTCATCAAGTTGTAATATCAGTTTCCATCCTCCGTTTTGTTGTCTCTCTACTTTACTTTATGTTTTCCATACCTCGAAAATGGAATTTTGGCGTGGGCAACTCTACACTGCACCAATTAAACAAACTATTTTTATACTCCAAAAAAGGCCATGAGGGTTATAATATATGCGAACTTGGTTATCTGTCACACTCTGATCAACTTTTTTTTATAATAATAAAGTCCTCAAAGTGTCTGACTTGTACCTTTACTGGGTCAATTCATATTCCGATTAATTAATACAGATCTCCCGAATATTCTCGCAGATCTGATTAATAATGCGCTCCATAACTACCCAAATGTATATTTCTATTTCGTTTTGATACGTCAATTGACATGATCGATATTCACCACATAATCTTTCCTTTCAAATATTCCAAACTTTGTAATTATTTGTCAAAATAAAATTACATTCACGTGTGTCTTGGCTTTTCCTAGGAAATCGATGCCTTCATTACACCAGTTAAAAAAAATTAGCCATATTCCATTATGCGGACTTTGCACCAAACTGAAAGAGTGATAATAAGTGTTTGATATCAAATGTTTACGTAATTATACATATGTATAAAAAAAAAAAAAACTAAAAAACGAATAAAAAAAAACTCCGTAAACCAAAGAAATTTTGGAATTCCTTTTACTCATGCATAAAGTTTTGATTTAATAAACAATAAAATTCACTCAGACCCAGACTGATTGCAATTGATCATGAATTTATCACATCACCCTCAATTTTGTAAGTTCCAAAGGACTCACCTCTCACCAACTGGAAGGCGTAATTCCTGCGCAACCTAATTTTCATACCCTTTACAAAAGTGTGCGGTGCTCACCCAAGCATGAATTATTTTCTGCCTTTTTTGGTCTCATGTGAAAATTGGGTCCATGAGCTATCCATACATGTAAACCTTTCCCGCCAGAATCATATCTTTTTTATTTGGCAGCCATTTCAAAAGTGTAAAGGTTTTGGGGGACACACGGTATATATATATATATATATACATTGAAAGAAATGAAAATGGGAGAATGATAATTGCATCATTCTCCCATTTTCATTTCTTTCAATGTTTATTTATTTACAAGGGAGTTCCCAGAGTTGTTTGCATTTGTCACTTTCTTTCAATATAATATACTGATACAAATTCGTCAGTGTATATACGATATAGCAAATGGGTACCTGGTAGGATAAATTTCCTTGAAATGCTAGAGCGCCTTAATGGCTGCCTTGCTAAAGCCGGGGTAATAACAGTGGAGCGTCAGGAGCGTCAATTCTGATGGACATGAGCGCTATACAAGAACCCACTATTATTATTATATCATGATCAAATTTAATGATAATGAGCGCTATGCACATGCGCGTATATTTTGAAGCACGAAGAAATCACATGCGTTGAAGGCGAGAAACCGCAGGAGACACTGCATTAGACATAAACTGTTTTGACCCATCAATAGTCATTTTGTGGCTTTTATTTGCTCGGATAAGTGAAAGAGTCACAAAGATTTAAACAATGCTATATTCAAAGAATTCAAATAAAAGAAAACGAACGCCTCGGGGATATCGTTTGATAATCCAAATAAAATAATAAGTATATTATTTAGATATTATAGCCACATCCTGTCATTATGTCATTATTGTTTAACACTTCCTTCATTCTGAATAACGTGAAAGGACATTGTGGGTTTGTTCTAAGGGATAAAAATTCAAAATTTGTTTTCAAGTTTGCTCACGTTTTAATCGAATCCCCTAATAACTGCTATTATGTAATCGCGGCGACGATGGCCCTGGTTTGATAACATCAAACAGGCTGCTTAACAGTATAAAACAGTCCACCAATGGTAGTCATTTCAGTATTCGGATTTTTTTTTTTTTTTTGTTGTTAAATGGCGATTGTAACTGTATCTCAAGTAATATCCTTGCTTCATCATGATTATGCTGGCGATATTGAAATCAAATGATATTTCTACCCCATACCACAATTGAAAACGTCCATTATTTATCATGAAATAGCATTTTCAACAGTAAAATCTGGCTTATTTATCAGTGATTTATTAGTGCATCATTTGACAAATTTATGGAATAATACCGTTGAGCATCTTTGAATGGATGGCTATAAATCAAACCCATTCAATCGGAGTGATTCATCAATACAACAATGGTATCTGCAATAAACCTAAATCGTCAAAACAGATGAAAAATACTTTCAAAGATGATCATTCTTTTTCATAACGCCTGCAAAACAAAATGGACACATCCGTTCCCCCATTATTTTGTTGTGTTATTTTTTAAGAATTCCACAAAGCACGATAGTAATTTCCAAAAAAATGTTGAATAGATCGTAAATAAACATATTGGCATCTTTAGAAGTTCTAGCTGGAGTCTTGTTTGTAATGGCACAAGTCAAAAAAATGCTGTACAAATAATTCCTCATTACAATTAGTACCATAAAGTTGACTGTTGTATATCTTTATGCTGTCATTTAAAAACAAGTTTCATCACTCATTATGTGCATCACATAGTCCGACTGTTTTCAGTCTCATCAGTTATGATATTGTCTATTACTATCAGACTGTATACTGGCCACTAAGGATAACTTAACTATCTAGACATCGTTCACGAAACCAAATATTTCCAAAATATTTCATTTCCTGAACAACATTAAGCATATAAAATATTATGGCAAACCTGCACATGCCGATGTATATACATAAAGCTGTAAAGTGTATTCATGAATGTGTTACTGCCATTTTTATTTTCAAATACGATTCTAATGTGCTTATTTAAGCATTCAAGGACGTGTTCGTATTCACTTTTAATCGCACTTTGCTGTTACTCGACAGTCATCTCATTTCCAAACTTTCAAACATTACTAGTTCTCTCATTACAAAATCTCCCATATGGTGCTATAATTTGGGATGGTATCCTCAACTGAAAAAAAAAAATCACAGACAAGGAAATATAAAAATGCCCTACTTTATCGTTTTATTAAAAATAGGTCTTGGTTATTCTTTACTCCTTATATTTTAGACCTAATTCAATCGTTTTCGTTGTTGGTTATTGTTTAGTATGATGGAATCCATACTCTCTATAAAAAAAAAAGTGAACGCGTTCACTCTGTTAGGGGATGAATTTCAGAAGAGAGTGCATTTAGAGTGAATTAAGAGTAAAAATTGTGATATTCACTCTTTATTCACTCTTTGAGGGGTGACCTCAGTGATCACTCAAGGATTGTGAGTGATCCCTGAGGTCACCCCTCAACTAAGTGAATAAAGAGTGAATATCACAATTTTTACTCTTAATTCACTCTTAATTTACTCTAAATGCACTCTCTTCTGATTTTTTTTTTTTTTAGAGAGTAATAATGTTTATGGGTTCCTTCATGAATTTCAAGCTCTTATGCTTTTACGTGGGAATTCTGTCAATATCACTGTGTTTAATGTCAAAACTTGAATTATGTTTTTAAACATGTTTCATGAATGGTGACGAATATAATATTGACTTCAACTGGATATGCATGCGCGTATATATATATATATATGCAGCAATGGAAATGCACACCTGAAAAACCACCTGAGGTCAGGACACTTAAGGTCGAGACACCTAAAATCGACAACGGGACTTAGGAAATTTTTGAGCAAAATAGAGCCCGTATTATACTGTATACGTGTCGGTGCGTGCGCTGACTATCGTACTTCATGGCAACCTCAAGTCGACATTGCACACCTGAAAAACCACCTGAGGTCGGGACACTTGAGGACGAGACACCTCAAGTCGACAACCATCCTCCGATTTATTTACCAACCCCTTCCTGTTATCCACTGTACAAACTTTGAGTTGAAAAATGTTAAGGATTGAAACATAATTAATGTTAATGTTAACTATTCTAAATAGAAATAAAAAGGTGTGATATGATATACGGGCGACAGCTAGAGAGTTGGAACAGATTATTTTTACAATTAAGTTCAATAACGTGCAGGCCGGTATATCAGGCACCCATACGTACAGTACGGACTCTATTTTGCTCGAAAATTTCCTAAGTCCAGTTGTCGACTTGAGGTGTCTCGACCTCAAGTGTCCCGACTTCAGGTGGTTTTTCCGGGCGTGCATTTCCATTGCTGCATATATATATATATATATATATATATATATATATAATGTATAATTGAGGAAAGCCCATTTTTGCGGCATTTTTAATGCCAATGTTCTTCATATTCAGATTCAAACACAGTCATTTCCTTCTCATAATCAAATACAGAGATGACCAGTGACAAAGTGAAAGGAGAAGAGCTTCCCTAAAAGCGCGGTGCTCATTTTGGGTCGGCCTATATCCATGGGGTCATTATATAACTAAAGGTTCACTAACGTTTGTTTAATGAACAGAGTCAAAATGAAACTTTTTTAACGGTAGTAAAAATTTAACTTTTTCTGCTCACATAATGAAATATACATTAGATTTTTTTTACATTACATTTGTGATATCTTGGGAAATACAGACCTATATCATAATGGCATGATCGAAAGGGGGTCCGCCCACTTGACCGAAGGACCGCGAGACCGAAGATTCACGAGACCGAAGGCCCGGGAGGCCGAAGGCCTGCGAGACCGAAGGCCCGCGAGACCGAAGGCCCGCGAGGCCGACTTTTCTCGTATCGTATTTTCCTTCGTCACAAATAATGCGCTATCGGTATATAAAATAAATATGTCTCCTTTAGCATGTTTGGTCCCCTGTTTCCGGATGTCCCACACCTTCAATGAAAAACTTTCCACTACCCTTTAATACTTATGTATGAATAATAATATTCTTTAATTTATTCTTTAACGTAGACTGAAATACCCTGGACTTTTTTTTCCTTATTCATTTTCTAAAATACCTCGCTGCATAAATTATGATAGCAATCAATTGGATTTTGGAGTTATTAGTTGAGTAGTTGCTATTAGTAATATAAGGCCAACTTTTGACCAATTACTCCCTTTCATTATAAAAAAAAACAACTTAAACTGAAATACCCACAACTCTTTTATTCCGTATCATTTATAAAATTGCTTTTAATACCTCTCTGGATTAACACTTGATAGAGGAAATGATTTTTAAGAGTGAAACTTCGTATTTTAAACCTATAACACGGTATACAATAGGGTTTTGCGGTGAAGGGGGGTCTGTGACGTCACCTTCCGAAAATTTTCTTGTATGAGAGGAAGCGTAGTGAAACTTTTGGTGCACTCATACTCCTCTAACATAGTTTACAACATGGCAAACCATTGAATATATTACAAATTCTACTAATTATTTGCTACGCATTTTTTTCAAATTTCCAAAATATAAGAGGGGGTATGCATCCCCCCATTGCAATAGTGTGCGCCTAAATGCTTTTTACTTTTGGCGAATATCCATCTTTACTTTCTTTCTTTCTTTCTTTTTTTGTAAAAAGATTTGTACAATAAGTTCATGCTGCAAGATAATTATTTCTTCTTCCGTAGAATGATGACAAAAGCATTTTTGGAAACTATTCCAATTCTAATAAGTTAATACTCCGGCAGAAGCTGATTGATTGAATGCATAAATAAATGAACAAATGAATTGATAAATTGATTAATAATGCACAAACTAATTCATTCATTAACAAACTTAATATGACTTAAATCAATTTTTCTCTGGAAAAGTTGATGCCTTCGGGGAGAGCTGTTCTTCTGGGGTGTTGTCCTCTAAAGAGTAGTCCTACCACTTCACTTGCATCCTCATAAGTACCTCTTTGAAAACATTAAAACCTACGTTATATAGAGAAAAGCTAAACTGGAAAGCTAACCGATTCCGAAAAAGGTTTCACTTGCTGTTATCTCAGTATTATGACATCATTTGGTGTAAAAAGTATCGGCCAAGCAATTATTAGTAGGATTTGTCGGCTTTACAGATGTCGGCGGAGCATGATGTCGTCCGGGTGAATGCCATGTATAATTTTAAACCTTATCCATTGTTTAATAATTAGACTTCCTTTCTGGGGCTGGAATTGGTCATTATAGATTAAAATTTGCTATTTTCCGCCGCGCGGGCCTTCGATGAAGTGGGATGTCACCACATTTAGGAAAAGGACTGCATGACATTTCAAATCGTGCATAAAGTATGCGATATTCTTAAAACTATAGACGAAGTTACGGACTAAAGAATTGAACAAAGATCAAGTAAAATTGATCGAACAGGTCCTTCAAACGATGAATGATCTTGCATAAAGTCACCACATTAAGGAGAGCAACGAAGATGAATTATTATGAAATACGAAGGGGATGTTGTAATAGACAAAACCATGAAAACCTCTTGAAACCTTGATCATCCATCTTTTGGGAGTTTTAATCACCCCTTAGATAGCCCTAAGTTCAGAAGTCGGTCAGCTGTTCTAAATCCGAATGAAAATGTGGTTTTTCTTTCAATCCTTTTCAGAATGGAGCTTGATCACTTTGCCTGTGCTTTGGATAGATTTCTTTGCACAATAAGGGGAGGAAGTCACTCACAGCTCAGTCATGGAGTTGTTTCACCTTCCCGCTTAATCCGACAAGCGTAGTCAGAGGCGTACAGCTACAACGTGGGACATGGGGCACTTGTCCTCCCCATGCAGTAAAATGGCAAAAATAAGAAAAAATAGGAGAGCAGGGAAAGGAAAAGGGAAGACAACGTAATGAGATATAGCATCCCCTTCCACGCCTTCATTCCTTCAAATGCCCTCGATCCTTCTTTCACATTTCATTCATCCAATAAGACCGGTAAAGACTGGCTGGCACCTCCCCCCCCCCCCCCCCTCCCCAGAAAACAAGAGTCCTGACACCAGTGCCCCTTCAGTGGCTCAACCCACACTATATACCATTGTCATAATGAGTTCAGCATAATTATGTGTGAATATGATAAACGGAACATGTTAAGACAAAGAATTCTGAGCAATTTTGCTCTTTCTTTTTCTTCCTTTTTTCCATTTCTACAGCACTTTTAACGTTCGGTTCTTCATAGATTTTTTGTTAAGTTTGGCAATGCTATCGCGGCAATTTATAACTCGATGATTCTAAACAGTTTTGCAGAACATCAAAAATATAGTGTCTCCATTCTATAACTGCATGCTAATCAAAATGCAGTAGTGTCTAGTGTTGAGAATAATCTTAAAATCAATCATGTAAATTCAAAATCGGTTTTAAAAACCGAAAGAGGAGGAATGCAAAATGGCGTTTCTGTAAGGAAATCGCTCCTGGATTTCCTATATCCTAAAAAGCACACCATTTTCAAAAGTAATACACAGTCATCGCGAAAACTTACCCAAAATTCAATGTACATATATCTTTTGAAACTTGCGTACACAAAAAATTATATCTTACAACGTATGATAACCCGAACATGAAAAAGATGATTTCTGTTTAATGTACAAGGGTATTGCCCTCGCGTTAACCGATATCTGGAAAGCCTTTGCGATCATTTAAAACTGATCTTCATACGTGTTCTTCCACACCTGCTCAGGATAATCTTCATCAAACAAGTTTAAACATACAGCATAGCCTACTGGTAAGGACACTCAAAAAAGTTATTATTACCAGATATACGAAATGGGTTGGGACCGAAAAATACCCCCTGCTTAGTGTTCGCGGATGACTTTAAATAAATGTCATATAGATTCTAGGAGCGTCAAGAGGTTCTCAAAAGTAAAGGGACACTTTGCAAGTTAGAAGAGATACGCTGCTCTCACCCCCTCGCCCTACCACTTCCTTTGGCAAGAAATATTGCAGTGTATAACGGTGATGTTGATAGGAATTGTAGCGAGGGAAAAAGGAAAAATCAAAATGCTACATAACGTGTTTTCTAAAAAAAAGAGGAAGATCTCTATGGTTGCATGGTTCTGATTTTTTTTTTCTTCAAGTTTCGCGGCGGACATGCAGCTGTGATTCCCACTCTCATACACACATACATACACGCACACACCCTCACACACACAAACATATCCATTTAAGGGACATGCCCCTTAATTCCCAGACAGGCCTTCTTGTTAGGATTCAGCGGACGTTTAACTTAAAACCTTGGACTGGCAGTCCTACAGTGACATCAGCCGGAAATTGAAAGAGAAAAGAAAGATGAAAACACGAACTAAATTCTTAATGAGGTAAGACATGCTACCTGTCACGTATGGAGTACTTCAAGATTCCCTTTTGGGACCCCTGCTTTTTATCGTATGTAAATGATTTTCCCAAATCGTCACAGATGTTTTCTTTTTTGTTATTTTCAGACGATACAAGAGTATTCTGTTCTCACAGCAACTTACAAACTCTTTTATAGATAGAGAGCTCTATATTAACTGCTAAATGGATTCATGCAACAAACTGTCACTTAATTTATTGAAAACCAAATATGTTATTTAGTAATAGTGAAACAATGATGCCTGGTAATGTAGTGTTTGATCAGGTAGATATTGAAAAGGTTTCATAAATTTCTAGGTCTCTACATAGATTTCATTGTTATGTTTGTTAATTTTTTTACTATGCCAACCATTTTGTTACCTTATGTGCTACATTTTATGATTGCTTATGTATATTTGTTTAGCTTTACATATTTTTCATCTTATTAGTTTGGATCCCTCTGAAAAACAGCTATTAGCTGACAAGGGCTATCCAACCATGAGTGGTGAATAAATAAATCAAATAGATTAAATTGATTTATGATTGATTTAAATTCATTTATGTAAAGTGCTCTCTAGAAATGTTGGTATGATTAACAAATTGAAGTTTATATTCCCTAGAAATGTACTTAGTATGTTGTACTCTTCCTAAATTTTGCCATACTTAACTTATGGTGTGCTTGCCTGAGGAGCTGCAGCCAAATCATAGAACTCTGTTCATTCAAAAGAGAGCAGTGAGAATTATTTCGGCAGCTGATATTAATGCGCGCTCACACTGACAAGATATTATTTGAAAATAAGATGCTGAAGGTACAAGATATATACTTATATATTTGGGATGTCTCATGTTCGAGAAGAGTGAAGCTGTCATGGCAACAGCATCCATTTTTGTAAAAAATCTTAAATAAAATAAAAAAACAATCAAATACACTGTTACAAGACAAGCTGCCCTATATGATGTATCATCAGTTATAACTCATTTGCATATGCTGGACCAAAATATTGGAACTCTTCAGACTGTTCTTAGGCAGTCTGTCAGCTCATTTGTTTTTAAGCATAACCTGACATTTTGTCCACTGTATAGTTGGTGAAATGTGACGTATCTTGCTGCAGTATCTATAGTTATTTTCATTTTATTCATTGCATTTAAATGCTTACTATAGTATGAAATATTTTTAGGCCGACACTTTCCTGTATAGACGTATACATGTATGTTCATGACTATCCATTTGTTTCTCCTCTGTAAACACATAATAATTCATAACACTGAGTCTTAAATTACCGCTCTAACTCATGAGCCACATTTTAGTTAGTGATAGATCTGATATTTATTTACTTTCAGTGTAGGTACTGGATCAGTATTGTGTCCACCTTCCCCTACATACTTTATATTATCATTATTCTCTTTATTTTTAAATCTGCCTTTATTCTTCTTGTATAGTTGCATCATTTTTTTGCAAAGGTGATCTGTGTTCAACAAGCTGTGCTTTTTTACAGACCGCCACTCGTTTCCACAGTTTCCATGTCTTTTCGAAAACTTTCTTATTATTGTTCATGAATTTATTCTGGTTGTTAATGAATTTATGGTTATATTGTTCATGAATGTATTGTTCTCACTCCCGCGGAAAGAAATGAATAAATGTTAATTTAAATTTGAACAGGTGCAAAATGCATATAAACGTGGTATGCGCAATACACATACATGCATCAAACATGTCAAAGTGATCTTCAAGATCTGCCAAGACTGCTTAGTTCTTTTTGATTGATTGATCGATTGATTGATTGGTTGACTGATTGATTCTATATTATTTCTGCGTTCCAATAAAAAATACTTTTACATGAATATTACAAAAATAGAAAATCATGTGCAATGATATTATACAATAACCACTTTACAAAGCATACGAACAACATTAAGGAATATACTTTTTCATAGGACTAATGAGATGAAATACAGAATGCAGGAGAACGCCATCGTAAGCAAGCTGGAAATGGACGGCGGCCTCATGTAAAGAAAAAAAGTTCTTATCTGAAAAAAAAAATTGACATGCATAATGCATGTGAGTATAAGGAAAAAAAAATGGGGTAGAGGGTTAAATTCTTAAGTTTCCGTTCAGTCATAGTCCTCTAAAGCTTAGCAGTGATAGATAAAAGAGTTCAAGCTAGCAAGCGCAAGGTAGGTACAGGTAACGTTTGGGCCTATTGGGCACAAATATCGATCGCGCATGAGCGAACGCGTGTGACGAATGATCCAATCAGCAGCTAGCTCAGGATAAGGATTCATAGATCATAGCATTGCAATTGTAGATTTCTGTAAACATAGATGGAGCTAGTGGTTATGTGATTAAGCGCAAAATCCAAAGTTCAATTCGTTTGATTCATCCCAGACTGCAAAAAGCCGTTGTAAACTTTGTTGCTTGATAACGGATCAGATATTTCCACTTTAAGAAATATCGATTAATTGATAAGCACTATGGAACAGCCAACCCGCATCCTGACCATGCTGAAATCTCCACCGCAAGTACCACCTTCGTTCCCCCCGCAGCTGCCGGGCAAACCCGTCTCCATCAACAGCAACATGCCCGAGCCCGTGCCACGAGATATGCCGACTGGCATGACTGCCGGTCCGCCAGGGATGACGGCGGGCCCTCCCGTAGGTGCTGATGGGGAAACGATCATGGCTTTTGGTCATCGTATGGCACAGACCATCAACGCCGGGTTCCTTACTTTGACGATTGCTGTTGGACGTCAGACTGGATTATTTGAGGCCATGGGCAGTTTTCACGGGCAACCGAAAACTTCACAAGAAATAGCAGACCGAGCAGGGCTTAAAGAAAGGTAAGCATTTATTTTAAGTTTTCATGGTGAAAGAGAACTGCTAACGCTATCGAGTACCTTTTGGTCTCATTTTCACTTTGTCTTCTGTCTTCCCAAAAGATGTCAGTTATCCATGTCCATCTGGAGAGCATAGAAATCATCTTCCAAATACATCAATATAAACATAGACCCATCACAAAAGGCATCAGAAGATAGGCTTGTATTTCGCGAGGAACGGGTGGCAAGTTGGGCCGGGCTACAGAATATTTTTATCAAGTGGAGTATCATGAATTTATATCGGCCTATTAACTTTGTGACTTCTTAAATTGTCAATATAAGGTTTCGGGCAGCTTAGGGATCCTGTTAAGATAAAGTTTAAACATTTCCATTCGTTTTGTTGAGTTTTGATTAGATGTTGTTTGTTTGTTTGTTTTTGTTTGTTTTTGTTCGTTTTTTTTTTCATTCGGAAAATGATTTGAGTTCAGAGATTTAGTAGGCCTATATGCCAACAGTTTCTTCTAACAGGCCTATCTCAAGTCATTTTTAACCTTTCGAACTACGCTGTCGTCACAGGCTATTGCGAGAATGTCAGTCCTTTATCTTTGCATCTATTTCAAGCCGTAAATTATGAAAAGCTTCGTGCTCTGCGTATAAAAAGACGGGGATTTCTCAATGTGTCATGGGTCACACATCTTCCCTTGACTCAAAAATATGTGGTCTATCATTATGATGCATTCCTGTTTTTAAAACCATATCCGGTTATTTTTTTAACCAGGAAATACTGGTAATTTGTAAACGGAAATAAGTTCGTGGAAAAAAAAGAAAGAAATAAACTTCCAATCCTCCCCACAAAAGGCACTTCAGTTTAAAAAAAACATTCCTTTTTACGTTCAGCTTAACACTATTTTTCATATGATTTGTCTTTCTCTTTCTCTCTCTTTCTCGCAGAAAAGGAAGACAAAATTAAAGTGCCGAGCTAATCATTTCAAGAAAAGCCTTGAAGCTCCAGAGTGCACAATTTCTAGATATGAAATAATGTTAAGGGAAAACACTGAAGCGAAGATTTTTAGAAAGCAGTCACTGAAATAGCTGTATGAGTTGCCAAAATTCATTTTTTCTGACTTAATGTGATATTCTGTCAACCGTACTGACTTGATTTCACTTAACCGAAAAGGTATTGTGTACATGTTCAGTATAAATTCATGACAAAATTTTCATAAATCCTGTCCTGCTATCACGAACAAGAGGATAAGCACTCCATTATGTTCCGGAAATAGGAACCTATTTGTTGTTTCACGTTACATAAGATTTGGAGAAAGAAAGAAAAAAAAACATTCCAACCCCCCCCCCCCTCCCCAGGGGCGGACTGGCTATTATATGTTTGTTTTTTCACCTTTTGATACATCATCTGATACTTTAAATGACACAACAATGTCACCCGCGTAGCCAAGGGGGCCGGTGGGGGCGGTCGCCCCCCCCCCCCCACGCCAACAAAAAAGAAAGAAAAAGAAGGGGGAAAGCGTGAGCGAGAAAAGAAAAAGGTAAGAGAACGGTAGAAGAGCGGGAGCAGACAAAGAACAATTCAAAGAAACGTCGGAGCTTCCGCGCTTCGCGCGGGAGGGGGAGGGGGAGGGGGAGGGGGAAACTCGCGCCTCCCTGCACCCTCCCACCTCCTTCCTATTCGCACTTAATAGTTATTTTTTGAGCCCAAGATATTACGCTTATAAACAGAGTGGTCTTACATTTAAAAAAAAGGGGGGGATAATAAACTTTAGGTGAGCAATCAAGAAGAAAACAGAGTTGAAAATGGAAATATAGCCCAAACTGGAAATTTCATTCTTTTATTCACACGATCAGAGTCTACCTATATGATAGTTCTATTTCTTTCTTTTGGGATTTCGGTCAAAATTTTGAAGAAACGCAGTGGAGACGACTTGATCTATTGGTGGACGTCGGAGGGCCTAGGCCATCCGCGTAGCCAAGGGGGGCGGTAGGGGAGGTTGACCCCCTCCCCCCCCCCCCAAAAAAAAAAAACACCAACAAAAAGAAAAAAGGAGAAAAAAAACGTGAGCGAGAAAAGAAAAAGGTAAGAGAACGTAAGAAGAGCGGGAGCAGACAATGAACAATTCAAAGAAACGTCGGAACTCCCCCCTCCCTGCACCCTCCCCCCTAGGGAGCGCGCGTCCTCACTATACCACCCCTATGAAATCCTATAGCTACGCCACTGTTGATAGTGTCGTTAAACCTAAATCATCCATCCACCGCCGATCAATATTTTGCTTAAATTGTAATACGCACAAACTTCTTATAAACAGGAATGGACTAACTGAAATGCTATTCTTTTAAAATGTCCAATCTACCGTCTGTCACTATTTATTGCTCGCTCTCTGTCCAAAATAGATACCAAATACTGAAAAGACGATTTTTTTTTTTCCAGCAAGAGACTTCTCCGCCCTGGCAAAGTTGCGTCCATATAATTATACGTCTAAAAAGGCGGATCGTCGTCATTATGGTATAGTACTGAAAATCCTTATCGGAATCATGAAAAAATATGGGACTGAATATTCATAGGTTGAGAGGGCCAGTCACACCAAAGATCCCCCACCAATTTTAGCCCTAGTCCGACCCTGCTTCCCCCCCCCCCATCTCCGCTTTTATGAGAAAAAAAAAAGCACTAAAACAAATTTATGCATTCAGTTGGCTATCTTTGTTTTTACTAGTTATAGGTTCCTTTACTGACAGAAGGTAACAGCAAAGAAAAGGTTCTCATAACTAATAAAAAGTGAATGAAAATAAGGAAGAGTGATATGTGTAATCTGTGACTATCCTGTTGCTTAAAAGTTGCTGGTATCATAAAGAATACGGGGAGGGGGGAGAACATTATTCAAAAAAAATCATAGCGAATATTTTCTTACGGTATAGCGTACGGAGTTGGTGATAAATGGAAGACTTCTTTAGTCTGAATTGCAGTAAAAAAAAAAAATTTTCGTCACTGGTGTTCATTTGAGCATCGCTCATGCACGGTGAGTGTTCCCCCACACAATCACCAACAATCAAGTTTACAATACAGTACAACTATGCCAAAATCCATACATTGACATGAGCCTGCGTCTATTGTCGCCTTCACAAAGACCCCATAAGTTACGGCAATTGAGACTAGCTGCGTATTAAATTTTTTTGATACCATATCAACACAATATTTGACAGCACAATGCGTAGAAATCTTGACCTAATGCTTTCATTTCATTTCCATATAGGTGATGGAAGCTATTCGTGGTTTGTATCTTGCAGGTGTGTTGAAGGGATTTGCACAAAAAGCAGTGCAAAGAAAAACATTGCAACCATAACAGAAAGAGAAAAAAAAATGGTGATAAGGAGGCACCGTGGTATGTGGATTCTTCCTGAAAGCCAACGTATAAGAAGGAACAGAGACTGATAAATTTCTCACATGCTGAAATAGTTTTGCAAGTTGTCGCCAAATTGTCTGTGATCCCAGTTAAGAAAGACACCTTTTCAACAAAAAGTATCTGGAGAAAGATTTGTGAAATTTGAAAACATTGCTAGACCTGTGGTTATGACATGCATTACAGTTTCATGAACAGAGGCGGAAATTTACCTAGGCTGCGCCCCATTTCAGCGTTATACAGTGTAGGTGTGGTGGAGTTGGCCATTAGGGGCGTACTTCCATGGGGACATTCAGAAGTTTTCCACAGGCCTCTCAATTTGGCTGGGGACCGGGTTTATAGATATACAATGGTGTAGACATAAAAATTCCACAAAGTTCAGTCCTAATCGTCCAAAATTAGAGGTACTAGTCTCAATTTGCAAGATACTATTTTATCTCTGTACTGATTTATCCCGGTTCTGCAAATTGGAGGGAGATGTGTAATAGGAGTATAACCCAGCTACAGTTTATACTGGATACACCTTTAAAAATATAGTTTGAATGTCTGACATTTAAATTTCAGGTACATGTTCGAATAATGTATCACTTTCATTCTATATGCAAAAGTCATCATGAAAGTGGGTTATGGATAGGTGGACCCACTCTGGAATGAGGTTATCATACGCGCTTTGATGCGCGTAATGGATTTTCTCAAACCCTCACCCATGCCCTCGGCCCCTCTTTTTTTTTTTTTTTTTTTTTTTGTGTGTCCCCTGTTGTACGTACCACATTTCGATAACACCGAATCCCTACAGTATATCAGAAAAAAGGACAAAGGAGCAAATTGTCTTTTAATCTTTTAAACCAGCCTCTGTCAAAGAAGAGGGTTAAAGGAGAAGCTTCATAATACCTGTAATATATATTATATAACATACTGAAGCTGCCAAATCTTTTTGTTCTTTGATTTTATAATGATTGATTTAAAAAAAATATATGAATGGTGACGATGTCAACACGCTGCCTAACTTACATTTCGTGCAATGTATTTTTATCAATTGACTGGAATGATAATAAGCCAACCATGCTGTTTGATCTGTTTTGAAATCTAGTGGGCGATTTGGGTGTAACATCCACGCTTTATGGACGCCTTGATCCGTTTCGTCACAAAGCAAAACTTGTCAAGTCAAGAAGGAATCAAGGTTTTTGAGAACAAAATACTAGTAATGAATGAGAAAAAAAGGAGAGTTTTATAGTTCTGTTCGCACTGAAATATTCTGTGCATTTGTTGCAACTATATCTCTTTCTTCAGAAATCATGGCCTAATTTTCCAGACTGTAAAAGCGCCATTGATAGTGTCTAATTTGTGAATACTCTCACTTCTAAGCAGACAATGAAAATGATCTTGAAATTCGTGAAGAACCTTGGCCCTAGCGGATTTGTTTTGCCTTCTAGGTATGGTAATTCTGTAAATGAAAATTTTCCCCTTTCTATAACCTCTGTCTTGTTCTGTGTCGTTGGATTATATTTTGCACAGTTGGACATGAAGGAACATGTCGCTTTTGATTGTTTGGTTTGCCATAATTATAAAAAGAGAATCAGTGCAATTCGTCAGAAAAAAATTTGAATATTCCATCGTCCCTATAGTGAGACTCTGGCGTGCAGTGCTGTGTTTCAAGTGAAGACGAAATCGCTGGAGGGGTTAAAATTTAATAGCGCCGTGGCCTTTACATGCTCTCTGTTTTGATGTATAATGTTTCTGTCTGTTTTGTTTTAATCTAAAAGTAAAATGTTCAATCACCATTTAAAAAGGCCGAGGAGTGACTACATTTTCAAAATGGCAGATTAACACTCTGAACATGTATGCTGGATTCAACACTATTGAGGTCGGAATACAGCATGTTCACAGTGTTAATCTACCTTTTTGAAAATGTCACCCCTCGGTCCTTAAATGGTGATTTAACATTTTAGCTTTTAGAGTGTTAGTTGTTTTTTTTTGGGGGGGTTGCTGTTGTTGTTGCTGCTGGGGTTCATTTTCTCATTGTTCTTTTTTTTTCAAATTTCCAATTCATCAATATCCTAGCTGCTGTATTCTCTTTCCCAATAATTTGAATGTAATTGCATCTCAGTATAGCAGGAGAGCAAGATCAGAAGAGAATGACATTTCAGACCATGATGATAATATTCCACTTCTCAACCATTAAGGCAACCCTTTTGTAAATTACTCTCAACAATTTAAAAGAATCAAATCCTCAAATATTCAAAATGAGAAGATCAAAATTAGCATTGGTTTGAAATTCTATGAATTGGTTAATATGGTAGGCAGTTTTGGAATAGTTTCGTTTATTCCCTCTAAGTGATGGTTTCAAGTTTTATATCTTTTTACTTTTGTTTGGTTTGTTTGTTTTATAACTGTTTTCTTTCCTTGCAACACACCATGACATGCTTGAGTTAAACCGGTTGAATCCCTGGGGTCATGAAAGGTCAAAGCAGTGAAAGTCTATCTGATGTTTTAATAGAAACCAACTAATCCGATTTTAATCAAAGTAATCCCGCTCTCAGTGTTCTGATTTGACTTCCTCTTATTGCAAAGAAAATTAGCCATCCTTTCTGCCTTTCATTGTACAGCTTTAGACTTATGCAAAGAAATAATCGTTTAACCCCATCGGTATCTAGCAGCTATAATTGTGCAGGGAAAATGGAGAATACCACAATTAAAAAGGAGTCAGATCGCCTAGATATTCAAGAAAATTCAAATGCAGTAGCACTGTTGAAGAGATACGAACAATAACTGGAAAAACGGTGGTCGTGAAAATATGAGGGCAGCAGCCCCCCCCCCCCCCAAAAAAAAAAACAACAACAACAAACAAAAAAAAAAAACAAAAAAAAACACGCCAGTGTCCGAAGGGTAGAGTTGAATCCCGTTACGGGTCCATGTTGTGCTTTTCTAGGAGTTTGCTATATTGCTTTACAATGCAAATTTAAAATTAAAATCAAAATCTGAAATCAAAACATGTGTTCCCTATAAGAAAGAATTGTAATTGTAAGAAAGATTATACAAAAATATACTTTAATCTTCTCTTCTTGTTTTTTCTGACTGCTCTTTAAGAATGTGTCTAGTTCTTGTGCGTTCAGATCAATGGGCCTATATGCAAATCTCAACCAATCGTGAAAATTTTCATTTGCCAAATTCTGTATGAGATATTAATACAGACAAGGTGTGAAGTTGTTCCCCAACAAAAAAAAAGTTGTTTTGAATTTAGTCAAGGTGCTAAGAAAACTTTACAGGCTTGTCAATTCTTTATTCGTGCATTGCTCTTCTAACGTTAAAGACACTTGCAAGAATCAAGTGCCTTCATGAGTATAGAGGCTCAGTGCGCGTATTTTACTCATTACTTTTCCTTCCGCAAAAGAATTATTATTATAATACTTTACTGTAGCAAAGGAATAAATGGTCTGTCTGTAGTGTCCTTACACGAGCCGTTTCTGATCTTAGCAAACTCCGTTCGGTGAACTCCTCCTCTATGATTCTTCTAGAAAAGAATGAAGCCTGATTTACCGGCCATCCTTTAGTTGCATAGAATTAAGCAAGATTTGAAAAAAAAAAAGGGGGAGAAAAGATGTGTCTCAGTTAAAAGAAATTCTTGATAAACTGTATTTCACTGAAACCATGGGGATCCTCTCTGTGTCGTATACTGTCTTTTTCGTGATAGGCATTCTCTGTAGGATTTCGGGAAGCCTCTTAGAGCAAGTCAAGCTGAAAAATCCTCGGCTTAACCATTTAAACTTATTGTACATTGAAGTTGTCTAATAGTTCGAGGATGTCCTGGTAGGAATGCTGACAAATGCGGATGAAGGCTATTTTGAAGATGTTTGACTTATAGTTCTTTCACCAAAATGGTCTTTATGTTCCACCCTCTGACTGGTTCGTGTTAAGGTCTGATTGATACGAAGTGAGACAAGAATGTTACCAATGACATGCCCAAAATGTTATGATCATTTCGTAATAAGTACAAAGATCTTAATAGCATGTTGTGTGCCTTTTTTTTTCTCTCTTACTGAAATATTTCAAATCAAAAAGTAAAACATTGACTCTTGACCATTAAGGCCAAATACGCAATTATGAAAACGCTGTATGATTATGGGCACTCAATTTAGTGACTTTGACTACCTACATGTATATCCAATTGGAGCTTGGCCTGTATACGGTCATTTCTTTACAATTCTGACATCGTATTTCTAAAATTTCAAAAGTTTAATTTATCTAGGTAAAGGTGAAATTTTCTGAGAGAGCCCTTAAGATGATGCTTTTCATTTTTAGGATTATGATTGAGAGGCGGGATGCATGCAGAAACAAAACGGATGTTACTGTTTCTGAACAGTAACCATGGTAACTGGGATGACGCACATAATTACAGGATAAAAGTGTTCTAAAGGTTTTAAACGTCAAACTTATTTGAGGAATTTCACATTGGCAGTTTAATTTAGGGCTTTGGATTTTTTTTTTTTTTAATTCAAGCACTGTCAATGCCGCAGTAAGGCAAAAATATAGCGAAATAAGTTCCCCACGCAGACACTGAGCTTTGTATATCAAAAAGCAAAATCCATTCCCCCCCCCCTTTTTTTTTTGCTCCTTTATCACAATCTCGTGCAGAAATTGAATACAGGGACATTATCATCTTTTCCTAACGACTAACTTGCACAATGTATACAATTTTCATATTCGAGTCAACAGTGTGCACTTGTAACAATACCATATGCACTCATAGGAAATTCGTCTCCGTTTAGATCATGGAACGGTAATAATAATGTCTCGTAAACCTCATTTGTAATTGTATCTACCGACCTCTAAGTGAATTTACAAATTGACATTCCCAGAGGTAAACCTAAGACGTGATATTTGCTCTTTTATTAATATTGGCCATAATTATGCAGACTCTTTAAAGGAGTGATAATAAAGAATGCCTTCAGGAAATGGATGGACGATTTAACGTATCTTGCTGTCAGCTACAAGCTCCACGAATAGGGGCAAAACAAGAACAGGTACAGTAATATTGTGCCCTCTCCAAGTCCCTTGTTCAGCGCTTTGCTGCAATTAGAAATTAATGATTTTTGATGAACCCCTCAGGGAGGCCTATTAAGAAGACATCATCCCTGCATTCTTGCGATTTAAATACCCGTGACGAATTGGAAAGGAGAGGATAAAGCATGGGATCTTTCGTAACTCAAAATGACATTGTCGCCGAGCTGCCTGCGCATCTACTTCCACCAAATCGTTTGAGAGGGAAAATTTTCCACTGCCATACAAGTGGACAAAAAAGACAAAACAAAGAATAATTGCTTTTTTGCTACGTCGTATAATTTTGTAAAATATCGGAAATAGGGGCCGGGCTGTTCTCTATAGACCCGACTCGCTTGGCTACTCATCTTTGACTAGGTACCGGCTTGTATTGGGGCTGTACTACAGCCCTCATCACGAGGATATGCCACAACTGAAATATTCCAGTCCTTTGTTCACGAAGACAATAACATCAATTTGTCGGGTGTCTGGAATCCGAAGTTTTTTGGAAATATGCCAGCATTATTTGAATACTAGTTCTGCGTAAGCTGCTTTTAAGAATGGTATAAAATTGCAGTAGTAGTTCCCAAAGAGGTTGTGTCCTTCGTAAAATTTAGTTCGTTTTGTATAAATTGCTTTATTTCCGTCTGCATGCAGTTGTGCTTATACGCAAAGTTGTTGTAAATGTTACCAGCCACTATAAAGATCATATTGAATTTAATTAAACTTATCAAATTCTTTTATGAAAACAAAATTAGCATTTGTATTTATACTAATTATATTGATTTACATGAATTTATTTATTTTGAATGAAATCTTTAAAAAGAAAAATGTAGAAAATATAGAAATCATATCGCAAAATGAGTCTAGTCTACTCAAATGTTATTAAAATTATGTAATATGGTATACTACATTATTTGACGAAATTATGAATTTGTTTTTTCTTTCTGTTCCCTTGTTGAGATAATAGATTTTATGGGGAATTGAATTCCGCACCCCCCCCCCCCACACACACACACACACACGTACACACACCTTACAAATCACCAAAGAATGAATTTCCGGTTTGAATATTACATCACTTTGAATATTACATCTATAAACTCCGATGTCTAAAATATTATAGGGTACGGTTGTATGTATGTGTGTGTGTGTGTGTGTGTGTGTGTGTGTGTATACACATGTATATATATATATATAATATGCTTCGATTATACAACATGCAAAAAATGATGCTCAAGTTTGGAGTGGAGTCACTACAGTGCTTACTAGACAGTAACGAGATAATTGCTTTGTGTCGTATGTTTTCAGTTCATTTATAGAAAGTATAGTAAAATATAAAATGTCCTCGAATACTCGGAAGCATGCCAAAAAAATAATTAATTCGTTGACGCAAACTGACTTGCATCGTGTCTTTCTGTTCCCACATTACGCTCTCAACTAAATCAATGGGGTTGGCTTATTGGAAAATGAATCGGTGAATAATGAAACTGGGATGTCTAGTGTTTATTGTTAAATGGAACTACTCATGCTTTAAACCACGCTACCATGTCACACCATGATGCGCTTCAGCTCCGTGTGATTGACTGGGGATTTATCAAAATGTATCCGCGGGACACTGCCAGAAGGTTATAATGCCGTTTTCAGTAACTGAAGAGTAATTTTTCCTTTTTTTAGGCATGATAATACTATGATCTTGACCCATTATATAGATAGATCTTGTCATTGGAGACTATAGGTTCAGCTTCTTAGGAGGAACGAAGTGTTTGTCCTTTTTAAAAAACTTTTATTAAGTCAGCATATTCCATTCAATATTCGGATTACTCTTTTCGATGAAAGGTGTGATAAGCCCTTATGTAATGAATACAATCCAATTTCTTTCTGTGTAATATGTGCGGATGTAGTCATCGTTCCCTAGCATATGTCACGAACAAAGACAAAAGTTTGATAATTTAATGAATACCTCTTTTATGGGTAAAAGTTCACCTCGCGCCAATTATATTTCCCGCGCTTTTGTATTGTGATGTGTGTGGCGTTTTTGTGCGTGCATAAGTTTGTAGATTGTTATGTATGATTCTGTTGTTACTCTATTCCACGAGCATTGACTGATTGATTGATTGATCTCTTTATTTATACACGGTAAAAAACACGGTTAAAAAGCCCAAACAGTAAACATGACTAGTTTCCAATGGGGCCGTGTGAATCAATTAAATACATCCATAAACATTGTAAAAAGATAAAATTGACGAAGATCCATTAATTAACACATTCAAAACAAAACAAAAAATAATAGTAACAGTATCAGTATAAGTATAATTATGAAAAGTGACAACAGAATTATACTACCAAAAAACAACATATAAATATATAACAACATAAATTAGGGATCACGTCCACGTCACTATAGGCCTACTCTTTTATCTAATGTTTATTGTGGCGCCACTGTAATTACATCTACATGACATTGTATGTAGCATCTGTGCGGTTTATGGCATGACGTTCGGATGGAAGAAGAGTGAAAGACTCGGGGCGGGATGGATCAAGTGAAATTAAATTAGAAATGCTGAACTGATGGATGGGTGATATTCGATTACAAAAATGGCAAAGTGAGATGAAATAGGTGGGAATTATGTCAACATAATGCATGCACCACCATGTTTTGGAGAAGTTATGACATGTATGAATGTACGAGGGGTTGGTTTAAAGTTGGGTTACCTCAATCCTCACGATTCGTAACTGTTACATCATTGTTATACGTCACTGTTATACACCTTGGTCATGATAGGAAAGTAGCATATAGGCTTGAAGTATCAAGGGAGGGGGGGGGGGGGAAATCGTTAGCGTTGTCATTCATTGGAACTATCTCGAACCAATAAAAAAAAGGTACAGTCCGAGGGATTGTAATAGTTATTACGCAATTATTGATTCTATTTTAAATTTTAATGCCGAGATGCTGCAACCCATGGTACAGACTAACCTTGGAACCTCATTTATATGTGCATAATGGAATGAATGGTACGGGATGATGTTTCTCATCACCATTCTCACATCAGTGATGTGGATATTCGTGCAAGATGGTTGTGTAAAAAGAAGATGGCGCACTATTTCATCGCTTTCTGATGTCTTTTAACCTTTGGAGTGAAAGAAATAAGGGCATTGTAACCTTCTGCTTCCAATATAATTCTGATACATTATCGTGTTATAGCACACCTTATTAACGGCATGCATGTCAGACTGTACATTCAATAATAACGAATTTTGGATTAACATCTAACGATATGACAGAACTCGCGTAGTGTCCTACAAGTATGCATGCCTCGGTAATTCGAAGGAATCAGTCGTTGTAGATGTCCTTTTGTTCTTTCAGAATTTGATGGAATTTAGACCTTTGCATGACATGCTTGCTCATTGTGATTTTCGTCACATATCTGTGGACTAATCTGGCGGAATTAATGCTTCTTGACCCCCCCCCCCCCCCCCCAGTTGAATCCTATTTCATCATGTACCATAAAATTATGGATACAAAGGTCTAATCCTTCTTAAAAGTAAGCAGATATTCTGAATTGCTTAATAAATTTCTGTTGAGAAATACATGTGTCATCTTACTTAATCATCACAGAAAGAAAATGATTCATAATATTTTTACAGGCATTTTATCACAAAAAAGCATGCAGTATTATGAAATGGAACCACAAAAAACTGTACACGTAGTGGAAATGTTATGATCATAATGATGAATAATTATCTTAGCAAATAAAAATGCTTTGAGTCACCTCTACCAAAAGAAATTGAACTTGAAATTGGAATTTTTCATCCAGTAATAAACAACAAAAGAAAAACAGAAAAGGAATACAACCAATAAAGGAAACCAAAAACCTCAAGACAAGTACTTTCTAAATCAAGGCGCAGACGGAATAAAACAGATCAGCGAAGATTCGAACGAAAGCGGACGCGAAATAAGAAAGTAATAATTTTCATTAGATTTTCTATATGACATTTTTTACACTACAATAGTTACTGATGACATCATTTTTGTGGGCAACATTATATACACACATAATCAAACATTTTCATTTTCCTTAAGATTCGCACATTTTCTTATACCAAACTCAGGATATGATTATAATGTAGAAGTGTTTTCTCCACATTGTGTAGGATAAGGCAATGGAAACTTGTGTTCTTAAGAATATAAAGAATATCTGAAATTCTGGGGGGGGGGGGCAAACACTCTTGGGGCCCACCCCAAACCTTTATGGGGGCCCACCTCAAAGCTTACTACCAGCATAAAACGTACCCTATATACACCTCCCCCGCCCCCGAACAAGCACATTTATCCCCCCCCCCCCCTATACATATTTCTTTATATAATTTATAAAAGGACAAGTTTAGAATTTTTTTAATTAAGAAGATACTGTTATGAGAAACTGTTTCCCATCTTCTCTCATCAATAGTACTGAAACATGATTATTTGTTCACCGCTTTTAGCATGTTAGGATGGCGTGAGAGACTCAGGAGACCGGGCATGGCAATGGGAAGGTTATGAATGGCATACTGGTAGTTTTTGGCGATGGGGCCGACACCCTTTGCCCGAAAATCAACTATTCAGTTTCACAACTTTGTCCGCGTGAGCGAAGCGAGCGCGCAAATTTCTACAGTTTGGGTGGTGAAAATGTACAGAAATTTCTTATTCCGGACATTGCCCAAATATGAAAAAATACGGGGGCCCTTATGAAAGTTTATGAGGATATTGGGGGGGGGGGCAAATAATCCCCGAATGAAGCAAGCATCTGCCCCATTGCTTCTAATTACTATACGAGGGAGCGTAGCGACCGAGTAAGAAAATATTGATTTTTGAATGCTGAAAGTTTGCATTTTAGAGCACTAATCATGTCAATATGCTCATTTTACATGGTCGTATATGATGCAACAAATTCTTTTTTCTTTTCTTCCGAAAGGGCCTTTTGGAGGGCGAAAATTCGATTTTGCGCCCCCCCCCCCCGCGCCTATAATACACTGTAGTGTCAACAACAGAAATTTCATAAAGCACAACTTTCTTATTCCGTGTCCGATTTCGTTCAAGTTTTCGCTGATCTATTTTATTCCGTCTTAGCTTTGATTTCAAATCTAAGTGACGTGCTATAGAAACTAGCACGAATGCTATGATAATTGAGCCTGATACCTGAATACTCCAGGATACATTTCACGACTAAACAGAATAAACTAATTTTGAAAAAGAGCCTAAATTATTATCAGAGGAAGGGTGTGCCTACCGGGTAGTTTATGATTATAATCAAATCGTTGTGATGATGTCATAGACTTATAATTGTTTAGGATTTTTTAAAAACAATAGGCTAACGGGCGGTGGAAATACATTTTGTAGATCGATGACGTACAATGTCATTCATTATTTTCTAATCCGCCCATCATTTCTTTGAAAAATATAGTCTGGATCTGGTTATGGTTATGACGAATCAATAAATCAAGGAAATTTACCGCGATGTCGCCGTATGTTACTAATTCCATCATGTACCGCTTTTCCTGTGCTGCAGTAACTGGGAGCATGGGACGTACGTTCCCAATATTGTAACACATGCCCACTGTAACCCACTACGCACATTCAGTCTCATTCGAGAATGCCACGAAAAAACAACTGTATATAAGAAGAGGCATGTCTTTTTCATCGTGATGCTTCTATAGTGAAAGTTGAAAACAAACAGTCATCTGAACAGAAATCAAAACACAAAAGCTTGCAATTTTTTTCTTCAGTTCATTTGAAGAAATAATATTTCTCTTAATAACCTATTAAGATAGCAAAGTGGTTCAACAACAACTTGACTAAATTCGCTTTGGGCTAGAATAATCGTTAAGCTGGAGATGACCTTCAATAATTTCTGAATGTCTAACACTCTAAAAAAGAAAGGCTTACTCAGTATTGGGTAAAAAGGGAACATGCATGCTTGTTGGGTAAAATAATACCAAATACAGTGTAAATTTTACCCTATGCTGCGTTAAAATTTATCCATAAAACCTGCATTTTACCTACACTACAAAAATGCATGATCCTTTTTTATCCAATATTTGGTAAATTTTCACTCAACCATTTTTAGAGTGAACTATATCCTTTGAAAATAGGATATGCACATTTTAGCATTATTCTCAGCAATGTGCAGGTGGGCAAACGTGGGTTAAGGTGTGTAGGTGTGTGTGTGTGTGTGTGTGGGCGTTTGTGTGTGTGCGCGTGTATGATTATTATAAACGTATCGGTTAGTATCCAAAATGTCAGAGGGGAATGCGATTATCAATGCAGGTTGTGGAAATGCCATGCTCGTAAAGCTAGACCCAATCATTCGAATCCATTAAACAAATTTAAAGTACTAATGTCTTTTCACACATAGAATGACTATGCGATTTTGTAATTGTATTTGATATAGATACTGTGCTATTTGGATTATTGAATAATGAATAATGAATATTATTTCTTGACTCTTTAATGAAAAATATAACACAATATATTTTCAAGTACAAAGTCGGTATTTGATTGGGAAACAGAAACTGAATACAAACGTGAATCTGCATTTCTGGTCTTTTTTAATTAAGGAAGGTGGGAAAGGAATTCGGAAGTAAGGTTTGTCTCGAGGCGCAGACCTATCATTGACATATTGACTTGTTACCTTTGGATGGTTTTGATACACCAATCATCCGATTATGACACACAAGGAAAGGTATTGGTGATTTACAATATTGAGAAGGGTTTCTTTGTTCCGTTTCTTCTTCTCAGCGGTCCTCTGATGGACAGCAACCCCAGCGTCACGGCCGAGTGAGGGCCCATCGTAAGGGGCTTCACATGCCTGCGTTTTACGTGTTCTTTTGTTTGGAAGCCGCATTGGTGGTTTTTAGACCAAAAAAGAAGAAGAAGAAGCGGCTTTATTTAAGTAGCTCACAACTTTCTTATCTCCTATAAGCCAATAGAAACGCTTGAGAATTGATAACGTTGTATAAAGGGAGTTTAATCACCCTTTATAGGAGAAAACAGGAAGGGATAAAGAGAAAGATTTGTAGGAAACACGGGGTACAACGGAAGTGGGTCTTTACTCCTTACACACTTAGAATGAAAGGTTCAATTTTGTACCCTAAATGCAACAATGGCAACACCTTTTTCAATCTTGCACTCTACATGAAAAAGGTTGTGAAGTTGCACCCTTTTGCACCCGAAAATGCCCGTCTGCACCCTTAAAGGTGCAACTATGCACCATTAAGAGTGCAGAAATGCATTCAAAAGGGTGCACATTTGCACCTTCTCTAAAGGGTACAACTTTGCACCCTTAATGATGCATAATGATTCTTTGGGTGCAAAGTTGTACCCATAAAGGAGCTCTCTTGTTGCAAAAAAAGGGTGCAAAATTGAACCTTTTATTCTTAGCGCATGTGTATGAGAAGTAAGTTTCAATTGCAACATCACATCACATCACTTCATCATTCGGTCATGTATATCCCCTCAAAAATGTGTTTCAAAAATGTACGATTCGTGATTATGGTGCTTCACATTCTTTGCAGTATGGGGCATCACCATCGGATCACTATAGCTAAGCGCAATATAGTATGATACCGAAATAGACGCATGGCTATCTTAGTTCTTTTAACCAAATTTTTCATTGTTTTAATTCAACTGAGATCAAAATGTGAATTTTGAGCTAATTTGAAAGCATCTACAGTGCGATTAAGTTGGAATTTTGAATCGATCCCAGCAAATAATTATTTATGATTTTTATCAAGGCATCTAAATGATCTCCATCTTAACTTTTGCTTAAACGAAAGAGAGACAGCACTCTTCCATTATAGTGTCAATTTTGATTGAGTGTAACGACAGAGAAACGAACACATTTCTTTCTAGAAAACACTTTTATAAAGTCCTTGTGATAAAAGGACTCATCAAATGGCAATTTGTATCAATATTCTATTTCCAAAGTTCGTTTTGTAAGCGAAAAACGACATAATTGATCAAATTTTCTAATCGCTCCTCTATCGCCCATTTCGATACAATGCGTATTTTATGATGTTTTCCCAATCTCGAAGCATGGCCTTAGGCGTCCAAAATCATAATTTCCATTCGACTCAGACGGGCCGTGACGTTCGTAATGATTTTAAAGTTGAATAAATAATATTTCTGCCTGTCACTCTAACATATGCCGGTTCTGTTGTCACGATTTGATCAAAATATCTTTATCATCTAGGCAATTTTATGGTTGTTATTCTTCCTGTTTGTCAAAACGAAAAAAAAAAAAAACGAGAAAAAGAAAAAACGCGGTCTCTAACCAAGATCGTTAAGGGCTTCGCATGCAAATACATCAATTCGATATCATAATCATCATGACCGTTTTGAAAGGGCTCAAAACTTATACATTGGAATAATAGAATACTATATAACTAAATTCAGAGCGGTCTTGTTCTCATAATCCATTCGCATAGTTTATCGAATTCTTCATCACATCGACAAAAAAATAATCAGTGGAAGCGAAGAAGGTATAAAAAGGATTGCCGACGGTGAATTTGATAAACCCCGACAAACAAGCTGTCCCTAAATACTCCACAAAATGACAATGGTAGGGATATATTGATATGAATAGAGAAGAAATTTGCTGCGGTTTGACGGTGCCCCGGGGGTGTTCCGGAGCAAGCTTGTTAGATAAATACTCGTGATTATAGAGTGGCACAATCTACGATTTACACCAGCGTATAGACTTCAAGGGCACTTAAAAAGACGAAGTTGTTCCTTAATTGTAGGATGCGCATGCTTTGCCCATGTATGGAGTCAGATATTCAGTAAAATGCTGTTTTATGATATAAACCTCAACTTCACAGAATTAGCTGAGGAAAACAGGGTGATGAAATTTTCATGGTTTGGTGACAAGACGAAATATTTCCAAGTACTTGATAAATATAACAGAGAGAAACTAATTTGGTTCGTAAATGACAGGATTCTATTTCATGTTGTCTATTAGTTTGGTTTAAAATCCTACCGACTAAACTAAGGAGATAGTCTGGAGGAGAGAACAGAGAGAGGGAGAGGGAGAAGCAGTATTGGACTTCATAAAGGGAGAACAATCCACCCGTTTTGTTGATAATAGTTATACATCATCTTCTAATAATTTTTGTCATTATTTACTAAAATATGTTTGAGCAAGTTCGTTGGGTACATTCAAATTTTAGAAAATCATTGCAGAGCCCTGGGTAATGTAAGTCACAAAAACAAGAAAATCAACATGTTCACATCTCCAACAGATAAAGGTCAATTGAAATAGCATATCATCAAGAAAATATCGGACAAAGCCGCCCCCCTCCCCCCTCAAAAAGTAGAATCACTCCAGGGTATACCATTTTGTTCAAATTTACTATAATAAACAAAGGGGATGTTCTCCAAACAGTTATTTCAAACTATGGCGAATTGGGTAAGTGTACATAGTAGCTCAATACATAATAGTGTTCGAGTATATCAAACTGACCACTAGCTTCAAGCATGTATAATCCGGTCACATTTACGACGACTGAAATGTATCAGAATTTCCCTCGTTTCTCGGCCGCAGAATAAGAAAAGATGTGTGCTGTGCAAACAGTTTCAATCAAAACCGAAGAATATTCAATATTTAAACAAAATGGAATTAAGTTGAGAGGAAAAAGTCTTGTAAAACTGTTTACCGATTTAGTCATTCTGACACAGAAAAAAAGTCAAAATAAGTTTGCTTTCAGTGTAAAGTTTGCCGAAAATGCCGTAGGGTTTAAATTGAATCTTAATAGCTTCTGATGTAACGATACCGTGTGCTCACATTTCATTACACATATTACGTGTAATGAAATTTGAGCACATTGTCGGTCTTACGAACCGGCGAATAGCCAAAATTGGGTCAAAAAATCAATTTTCACTTTTTTTTTTTTTTTTGCATATTTGGATAGTATTATGTCAGAATCTATCTAGTGGCAAATTTCATCGCTCAATGTCGTTTATTTTAAGAGAAATCCTGATTTTTATATTTTTGGGTGACCGGCGAACAGCACTTGCCGGTCTTACGAACCGGCGAATAGCCCCCTTACAATTGCTTTACACGCATTATCCCTTATCAGCTTTTAAAGTTTGTTGACCCGCATACGCGCATCCATACATACGCGCAACCATATTTGGAAGGTGAACGGCGAATGGCACTGTTCGGTCATACGAACCGGCGAATAGGCGGCGAATAAGGTATGTTCTGACCGCGCGCACAAGCTTTTCGTTCTTACGAACCGGCGAATAAGTGGCGAATAGCCTGTATTTCTGACTGGATGTGCTATTTTTTCGTTCTTACGAACCGACGAATAGGTCTATAAGCTTATAATCTGAATTTTCTTTATATGTGGTGCCTTATACAAAGATGATATTAAAATACAGTATGTAAACTCTTTTACTCTGCAAAATTGCTAGAAAACAACGATTATAAGCATATAAATTCACTGCTCAAAAAAGTGCAAAACTTTAAACGCGTTTTTCTCTGAACTGTGTTTTTCCGCGAGGATGGGCTATTCGCCGGTTCGTAAGACCGACAACGGTATGTGACTTTTAGAATTTGTGTAATGTCATAAGTTTCTTGACAACACATGTATTTGTTTCACTATTGGATAATCTCAGATGTAGTGCCGATATAGGCCGACGGTCGGATATACGTTTCTTATATAATGGGAAATAAAAAGGATTAATATTACTAACGCGGGATCATGCACTCTTCCGAACCATTTTGTTGTGCCCCATGGTTCAGTTTGATATCACTCTACTGAGAATGATATATAAATAATGACAGCAAAATTATAATGAAAACATATAGCATGAACGATAAACGATGAATTTGGTATTTTAATGTGGGGGTTTTTTGTTTTGTTTTGTGCATGTGTGTAGATCATTTTCGGGATTGTTACACTCAATATATTTGTTTATTCAAATCACATAAACAAAATACATTTAGAAAGATTTTCACCTCTTTCGTAGTTGAAGTTGCTGCTAAAGAGACCCATAAAAGTAGATTTGAAAAAAAAAAAAACAATAATTGTTAGAAGAAGAAGAAGAAGAAGAACCTGAAATATAAATACTCCAAATTGTAGATAGCTCAGGCAGACAAATTGTAAAAAAAAAAAAGGTTATAAGTCTGTATCAAGATAAAAATGAGACCATTTACTTGAAAAAAAAAAAAAAACCTCACGTGATATAGGAAGAGGTGAAAAGAAAGAACTACAGTGCCCTGAAAAGAGGAATAAATATAATGGTAATTCTGCACTAAATACAAAGATGCACCGGGGAAGATGATTTATCTTTCAGGGTTTTTTTTTTTTCTTCTTCTTCTTCTTCTTTCTCTCTCCCCCCCCCTCTCTCTCTCTCTCTCTCTCTCTCAAAAGTTCTTTCTCTTTTAATCGTTTACTTTTACACTCTTCGCCTAGATTTTGAGAGTCTAATATATATATATATTTTCTTTTTATTATTCATTCATTTTAGATAGATTTTTTTATTCCAAACTCCGATTATACTCAATACATTGGTGCTTCATATCATTGATTACACTTTTGGTATATTATTATTTCTTCTTTTTAATTGAACGCTTACATAAGTTCTGGCTCCTTGGCAACGCTCTGTACGCAGTCCGCGCAGAGCGTTGCTAAGGAGCTACTATAAGGAAAATTTTGTTTGCATTTATCTGTCATTAAACTGTATACACTGAGGAAGGCCCGAGGCGGGCCGAAAATTCTGAAAAATAAAAGCTAATGTTGGATTTACACATGGCGTACCTTCGACTCTTTTTGAAGTTATTACTATCTACATTATTAATCATCCAACACGTGGGTATTATTCTCAATATATATATATATATATATATATATATATATATATATATATATATATATATACACACACATATTAATGCTACTTTTATGGCTGCATCTGAATAAGATATTTAAAGAGTAAATAGGAAGGGTTTTTTTTTCTAATACTCTTTTCTAGGTACATTTTTGAAGACATTTTATTGAAAAAGATTCCTTTTTTTTTTAATTTTTTACTTCGTACCCATCGGGATCTCCAGTCTTAGAAAGGTGTGCCAGTAAGAACCATTTTTGTCCCCTATTTAGAACCATACAGAAAATGGGGTTCTATAACGGGTTCTTTATATATTTTCAAGAATCCCAAAAGGTTCCTTAACTAATGATACTTCTAAAGACCCCTGAAGGACCCTTTAGAGATCCCTTTAATGGTTCTTTGAAGAACCCTTATAGGTTCCAAATGCATGTGGGACAAGGAAAGGTTCTAATCAGCACCATTTTTCTAAGAGTGTTGGATTCCCCCCCCCCCCCCCCCCCCCATGCACACACACACGTGCGCACACACATACAGGCCCACACGCGCGCGCACGCCTAAATGATATTTGGATGGGAATAAATCTTTAGTGTGAAACATGAATGCTACTCGGTCCTGGTAGTAATCAAGAAAATATTAGATTATACTCGATATTGTACATTTCAAAAGCACAGTGAACAAAGCTTCTAAGGTTTGAAAAGCGCACAAAAAAGAGCGTTTGTACTGAAAACGGAAATATTCTATCAGGGAAATTAATGCATTTCGAAGTTTTCTTTTGTTGTATGGGTGAACAAAGCTTACAAGTTTGTTTTCATTGTGGGTAAAAAAAAATCATCTTGATGTTACTCGGGTTTGTGGCAGCTGCTTCGGCGAAGAAAACGAAATAATAATATGGGTATAATTATATGAATTTGACAATACTGATGGACAGCCCTCGGTACGACAAACTATAAAAGCACCGCTACCAACCCTACCTGAATGAATAAGACGTGATCTCCCAATTCACCCCCACCCCAGTCTGCAAAAAAAGAAAACTTGAAAGAGACCTTTCTAAAAATGAGCAGCCAACTGTTATGTGTCCTCTCTTGTGTATAACCCATTTTTTTCCCCTTCCTATCAATTTTCTCCTACCCTTTTCAACGTCTTACCTCCTGGTATTGTGAGTTTGGTTTTGTGTCTATACATGTGAGGTAAAGGCAAAACTGCTTTTTTTTTTCTTCTTCTAATTTTACTGATTAATACTCGTTGCCCCCTTAGGGCCAGATTAAATCGGTATATTGAAATCGAATGAAATCTAATTACTATGTCCTTGAACTTCGATCAATAGGATGAAAGATGGTCAGAGGTTGATGAGTTTCTTCTCTTTAAGTTCTCTATCCATTTGTACTGGTTGGAAAAACTACACCATGTTTTCATTTCATAGCAATTCAAGATTTTGTATACCAAAACATATAATTTGCCGCTACTGTCCAGTCGTATAGGCTCCTTTGAAACAATTTGCATTTCAGTAATTTGCCTGAAGCAATTTATCTTTCATAATGAATCTAATAACTTTATGTTATTAAGTGATTATGTATATTCCTTCTGAGTTTATATAGGGACGGGATGGGGAAACGGGGATTAAAAGTGAATCGATTATAGTTCTCCTCTTGTAATTAAAATTCGAGCTTAGTCTATAGTGATGTGACTCTTTATCATAATCATTCTATTAGATTTGTTTTTGAGAAAGCGTACACTGTTAGAACAGTTGTTTAAGGTTGTTCAAATTATGAACCTACCAACTACTGTTTAAAAATTTTGTATGTAAAACATATGGGGATTTTTTTTTAACTGTTGGTAGGATCATAGTTTAAACAATCTAATGATTTTATAAAACTGTTCCATGCAACAGTGTATAAGATGGCCAGAAGGAAAAACTGAAAAATTGAATTATTTAATCACGGTAAAAAGTTACATCATTCTGCAAAAAAAAAAAAAAAATGCTCGTCCGGAAGTCCGTCAAAAACAGAACATTATGAATCATGATTGTATATGAAATACAAATAACATCATATAGACACAATAAACTGATGAGCAAAAGGTACCTAATAAAGTTATCTTCGTCATTTCCATGGAGAAGATGACAGGGGGAAAAGAGGAAGGATCTTGAAAGAGATCGAGGGAGGGAAAGGGTAATACGGAAGGGAAAGAAGAAAAGGAGGGGAAATCTGAGTGGAGAGAAGAGGAGATGAAAAACCCGGATTACAAAGATAACTCATTCATATACTAAGTACATTGCATCAAATATAAATACACAGAAACAACATTGCGGTAACAAGCTTAATATGACAGGCATGATAATGACATGGGTGAGATGTAACAACATAAAGAAAACAATAAAAAAAACAGAATTTTTTCATCAATTTCAAAATAAGATACAGGAAAGATCTCGTTACAGTACACTCACTTGATTTGTTGTTTGTTTGTTTATCGTTTGTTTCGTTTGTCATAGTGAAGGAAACGTCATCAACAGAGAAGTTTAAAAAAACCTTGTGGATTAATTACTTCGTATGCACAAACAATAACCCTATGTGAGCTTTTGATGTACATTAAGTGTGCTTTCTTATATTTTCGCAGGTATGTTCGTGAGTGGCTCGGCGCCATGGTAACTTCTCGCATAGTGGAAGCTGAAGGAAAGAACCGCTTCTTTCTCCCACCACACCGAGCTATCTTTCTCGGCCAAGAGGGGCCTGGTGAAGAACTTACTAATTCTCGCTTGTGCCTTACCCGTGCAGAGTCAAGTCTTTGAGAACATAGTTGAGTGCTTCAGAAAAGATGGTCCACGAGGTATTTAATTTTCAAATTCTATTCTCGACGATTAACAATTTCATTTTTCCTCCGCTATAGAGAGAAAGAATCTTACAGCTTCCATTAAAACTCTGGTCAAACATTAGAATTCCTCTGAAAGCTCCAAACAAAATAAGTCAGTTTTAACCAAAATATATCTTTCTTAGTAGACAACAATAATGTCAGGATCTGCAAGGACCTCGTCTCCTTCTAGTTTTTAATCTGTCTACTTATCTTTTCATTGTATTATTCATTTCTTATTTCATTTAATCAGTCACTTCCGGTTTTCCGTGATACCTGCATCATAAATAGTTTTCTAGGCGATTTTTGACGAGGTTATTCAAAAGTACACTTGTACAACGTTTCAAAATAATGGTATTTCCCTTTTGCCTTTTCAATAGAGAGTTGCTAATAATTGAGATTTTTTTTTTCTATTTTTTGTAATATATTCTACCTGGTTTCCCTTGATCGTACAGGTGTGCCTTATGATTACTTTGACAAATTCCATGGGTTCATGAGCCAGTGTTCCAATATCTGGTGGGGAAAGAACCTTGTCAGCTCCTTCCTCCCGACTGTACCTGGTCTTACAGAAAAACTTGGTATGTACTTATCCATCATGCCCGTCACTTTATCACCCTCTTTTGATCTCCCTTTAATCGCTTACATATTGAACGTTTCGCTCGATATTATTTGAAATACATGTAAATATGTATATACACAAATTTGTCGGATTTTAAGACAGTTAATAAATTCACTTCTGTGGTTGTGCTAAATGATTAAGTTTGTCAGAAGGAAAAATAATTAAACAATACATATATCTTTAGCAAAGAGAAAATTTTGTAAAACCTTTTTCAACAATAATGTCACTTCTCACTTCAGGAAAGGCTCGATCCTTGATTTTTTTCTATAAGGAAAGAATGATCATCAAGTCTCGTTGTACTAATTCATTCTTGTGATATCAGAGCATCAATCTGTTTAGTGTATTCAACATAGTTTACACTTTGGTCTTTACTTACCTGAAAACATATATTTTTCATTATTTGGTCACTAATTCTACACCTATATACAGTAAATGTAACGATAAGATTACTATAGTTCAAGAGTTGTCCATATTTTCATTAACCGTTTTTTGCATGTTGCCTGTTTGACAGAATCTGGCATCACAGTCCTGGATGTCGGATGCGGAGAAGGTGGTGCTTCAATTCTCATGGCCAAGCAGTATACCAACTCCCGCTTCATAGGAATCGACATCTGTGGCTATGCTATCCAACAAGCCAAAGGTTACTCTATCGATGCCGAAGTGGAGAATGTTGACTTCCAAGTCATGGATGCACACTTAATGCCAGACGAATGGGAGAACAAGTTTGACTACGTGCTCGCCAGCGATTCCCTGCACGACATGGCTCATGTGGGCGTCGTGTTGAGAAAGATACAGAAGGTCTTGAAGTCTGATTGCCACATGTCTGTCTTGGAGGTCAATGCCCGTTCCGACATCGTGGACAACATGTCGATGCCGTTCGCGTCTACATTCTACACCAACAGTCTGTTTCCACTGCATGACCGTGTCGCTAGGCGACCGATGACGGCGAAGGGCTGGGTAACATGTGGGGGCGGGAGAAGACCACGGCTGCACTGAACGAAGGCGGATTTACTGTTATTGATGAGTCGATTCCAGAGGGCTGGTTCAATATACACTACGTCTGCGTCAAAACGGACAGGAACGACGACGCAGAAGGGACTTGTGTCTCCTGGGAACGCGACGTCAGCGCATACGTTAAAACCAGACGACTGATTGAACAAGAGATGTTGATGATTTTAGATAGACTTGGAACAAAAATCGGGGAGATCCCTCCGTGCCCCGCAACCCATTCCTATAAAAGTACCACTGACCTGTAATCAAACTTCTGTGGATATCGTCACACCTTAGAAAAACATATCTCATCAAATATTTTCAGAATTTCCGAAGGAGAAATCCATCATTAACAGCAGTCATTTGGAACTATACTGGTACACTAAATGATTTGAACAATAGCTGCCTCAACATAAACATGTACATAACAAAAAAGATCATGGTAATAAATATGTTTTCTTGCTGAATTGCGATTTTCATGTGTATATCAATCATGGTGTTGTACAGTTTTCAGACTATAAACCGACGTTATTTATTTTCTTAAGATTTTTCGTAAGATACTTTATAGCGCCTGTACAGAAGTATTGTATTCACGAAGTGTAATATTATGTCATGTATATTTGGAAATGTAAAAAAAAAAATAAAATTAAAAAGTTTATCGGTAAAATTACTGGAAATGTCTTCAGTCACTATAAGGTAAGGATACAAAATAAAGACGAGTACTCTTGACGTAGAGATGAGTGTAAACTGAATTGTATAAACCTGAAATAAATCCTAATTATAATTCCAATTCGGCTCAAGTATTTTGAGGGGTTTTTTTTAGAAAAAAATTACAATTACTCGGTGTGATCATAGTGATATTACGTATATAAAATATTATTTAAAGGAATGTTTGAGAGATGTAAAGCTTAGAGTGGCAATTACGTCAGGGAAAGATAAAAAGCTTTTTTCAGTATTCATACTTTCATTCCATATAATATTTCAATGATTTTCATTCCGTGAACTTTATGTTTTCAAGGCGGTAAAAAGTGGCCTAAACTGTGTATAAATGACATTTACTTGTCTTTTACTCATTAAGTGTCTTGTATAAGTTGGCATGATTTAGTAAGCGCAGGCAGTAATTTTGAATGTATTCAATTAAAATTGAGTATTTACAATTATTTGAAACAGGATGTCTTTATGAACATCTATTTAGTAATTATATTTCATTAAATTCTAGTTAACACTTTCATGTTCTTTTTTATTCTCAGCTATCGTTACAAATTGCTAGTGATTATATCTTTTACATGAAATGTGCTGCAGGCCGAAACCTCAAATCAATGCAGCAACGTTGTTTTTCATGTCAGTCAATTAATATCTTAAAGTATCCAAGATATCAAATGATTTAACATGATCAGAGTTAACTGCAAAGTTGAAAGTACATAACAGGATGGAAACATTGATGAGTTTCATGAAAATGTGGAAGCATCACAGATAACTCTATCATGTACCATGCACCCTTAGTAATGTCAGTTATCCGGTATTCACATCATTCATACTAGAGCACGTTCAAATGGATACATTCGAAATGCATACTGTGATTATTAGATTATGTAGGGAATAAAGCATAAATGTCAAACTTCTCATACGATTCGGATGCTTTCCAAAGCCTCTCATAAACTATGCATTAGCTATCTTGATTAGAGAAATTGTTATGTTATCTGATATGGTAGCACCTACTGACAACTAGACAATTTATTCTAATAATTGTATATTCATCCAGTGGAATCGACTAAAAGTTTGATGTAAATTCATGGCAAGGTTGTTAATCAAGAAAAAGCATGGTAAAGGTAATATTAAATCACTGTGACGTCATTGCGTGGGAAAAGGGGCGTTCTGGCGCCGATTTGATTAGCTGAATTAAAAACGAGTCTGCAGTATCATTTTCAAGGTTGTCATTTAAATTAGTTTTCTTCAACTGCAGGAAAATTCCCCAAAAGCTACTATTTCAAATATGCGATCACCTTTATATGACTCCCAAATTTAATTTAGATGAAATTTTGATTCCGTTATTATCAAAATTTAGCTCCCCATTTAATAGGGAACTGACATGTGTTTCATCATACATCATATTGCAGACAGTTTATATTTAAAAGCAAAAATTGTCAATGTTGAATCGAGAACCTGCTCATAGCAAGAAGGCTGTTCAATGTATTTGTATTGAGTCGACACCCTTTGTGGCTCAAAGCGATTATAGAACATTGTATTGGTATGTCTGTGACATATAGGCTGCGTTATGTTTTTGTTAGTACACCGGAACTTAATGCATATATCCCGAAATGATTTTTTCTACGCAAAACATCACTGTTTGTAAATATATGTACATGTATTTTGGATTTTTTCTCAAAAATATCTATATATTTTCTGTAACAGTTCTGTGTTTCGTATTCAATTGTGATTATTCCAATAAATATTACATTCGAATTACTTATATAGGCCCAAGTGTATTTGAAGCGATTTTTTGTAATTTGAACAGAACATGTGAAAATGTTTATGATGGTAACAAGCATCTCAGTTTGGGAAATCAGGTACATAATAGGCTTAAGTTTATTGTTGATAGAAATATCAACAAGATCAAAGAAAAGATGATTGAGGGGAAAGGCATGTTTCGATTGAGCAGAGAAGATCTGTAAGGAAAATTTGAAACAATTGAAGATAGAACTTCCATTTTGAATCAAGTTATGATTGCAGATAAAGAGGGAGAGAATAAAAGAACAAAATGACTGAAAGGGGGAAAGAGATTGAAAGAGGCGGTAAGTTGAAGAATGAGAGAGGGGGAGAAAGGAAATAAGCATACACTCTACATTAGAGATTGCATTTAGTATGCAAATAACTCCTTTGGAAACAATTACCAAACCACTGTAGATGATCAGGTATAACTATGTGTGTATTTGAAATGCACCGTTGGTTGAAAGCTAGCGAACAATTTTTTTCTCTCTTCTTTTTAAAAATATTGCAAGTGGCCAATGTTGACTGTCGTGTTGTAGATGATCAGGTATAACCAGGTATAATCAGGTATAATCAGGTATAACTTTGTGTGTATTTGAAATGGATTGTTGGTGGAAAGCTAGCAAACAATTTTTTTTTCTCTTCTCTTTCTCTTCCTTTTAAAAACATTGCAAGTTGACTGTCGTGTTGAATGGAAGGCAGTCTTGTGAGGGCAGTTTTCACATAGCAAACAACAGTGACTATCTGTCAAGGATATTCCAATGTAAGCACCAATTATTTCCTGCATTCAATTCAATAGAGTTTAATTTTACAACAATGTACTCTGAGATCTACTCTACTGACTAGTGTCAGCATGCCTGTTATTAAGTGAAATGAAAGGTTTAATGTTAATTTCTGTTAACTGCCCAACTGAATTCCCATACTTAACTGACACAATTGAATTCATGTTGAACTTTCCCTGTAATATCACATACGTACAATATGCATTTTATACTAAATACCAATAATATTCATGATTCAAAGTGATGGCATAGTTTGTCCAAAATACAAATTACTTGTGGCTAGCTTACAAAATGACTACATTTTTTAATATTCCAGCAGTCCAAAATCTCAATCTCTTTATAGCCCAAACATTTCTTTTCCCCATAGTTAATGACAAATACAAGACACTATACACAACAAAGTACTTCTCTTTGAATACATAAAATACATTTAATCATATAAATTTCTCAATTTATAAACTGGTAACTGTTCTCCTCTGCCTTGAAGTCTAAAAATATTCCACAATGATAGGATTAGAATTCTGCTCACATCTGTATGCAACAAAGAAAAACCAATGCCAAAGGATTTCTGCTTCTGCCAGAGAAACCTACTCGGGTGGAATAACAGTTTTTAATCTGCCTAACTGCACAAATTGGAAGTAAGTTTTGTGTAAGGCTAACACATCTGCAAAAACACGAACCCGTTTTATTATCCCGCAACAGAAAGGAAAAATATTCAATTTAATTTTCTTGCATAGCAGCTTCTTTCTTGCGATGCGGTTTATTTCCTTTCCTTTGTAGAGCTGGCTTTCAAAGCGCTGTTTCGATGTGTGGCAAAAGTCAATACATACGTATGTAGTGGTGGGATTATCACAGCATAGGGACATGTACATCACAGCATGGATGTGGAGTTGGCCATTTTTGCCAAGCAATGAGGGAAATTATGCATTCACCGACCCAAGTTGGGGGTCATATAGAGGGACAAATGAGCTTTGACATCTAGGAAAATATAAATTACCATTGCATAAGTGACCAGATTTACATGGGTGTCAAAACTAATTACGCCTTGCGATTCATTATATTCAGATCATTAACAAACATGAACAGCTCTCCATCAAAATAGTAACAAGATTTTAACAGAACAGAAATGGCTGTCAGACTTTCAACTTTCAAATGTGACTTTCACTGTTACATAATCAAAAGATATTTCCCCGGTTGAATGAAGCTAATACGGCATGTACACTGATTTTTTTTTTTAATCTGCCAAATAAAAAGATTTTGAACCAAAATGTAGACATTGTTACTGCCTACTAGAAGCACTAATATCAGTATCAGGTTTGCCCAATACAAAAAAAAAGATAGGCTCATTATTTTAGCAATGATTTCATGAATAGTCTTGTAGAATGATTTAGTTCAGGATTTTGATACGTACAGATATGCAGAACTATGAAGAATATACACTATCATCATACCCAAAAAGAAAAAATAGACCAATCTAATTATATTCTTTCTCTTTTTCTTTTCCTTTTTTTTCCTAACCAGCCTACCATTCACTTGATTTCAGATTAGCATTCATACCTGCAAGTTCCAGCCCTTCCCAGCTTACATACACATTTCTTTTAAACACTCAAAAGCAGGATTAAATAAATCATTTTAAAAGAGAAACAACAAATTTCTACAATCAACGACACATGCAAAGAAGAATAAGAGCATAATACGTTCAGACCATGATAGTAACAGACATATATTTGCCAGTACATATCCACTAAGGCAATGTCATTTCAGATTGGCAAAATACAACCTGAAGATGGCGGTATTCATGCCTGGAGACATCACTATTTCGATTCCTTTGTAGTGTCAACATGAAAGCACACAGTCCTGTTACAGATAAATAAGGCAAAGTATACTTGCAGAAAATATCAGTGCTACAGAAGACCTCAAAATATCAGTGCTGCAGAAGACCTCAAAATATCAGTGCTACAAAAGACCTCAAAATATCAGTGTAACAGAAGACCTCAAAAATTAGTGGTTAAGGTATTTGCACACTTGACTTATGTGCTTTAACAAGCATATTTGTCATAAAAGAGATGTGACTAATGTATTCAATCATCAATAGAAATCCATACAAAAGGTGTGTTTCACTCCCAACAAAGCAATATTTTACCATCCACAGATGATCAGTGCATGACACAAGGAAGGAGGAATTTTATGATAAAAACAAGTTTCACAGGATCACACGGACTGAGTGCTCTCTAGGTATGCCTTCAATTGTCTACTTAAATCGAATTAAGTTTTTTTCAATCAATTCATAATTCCTAAACCTCTTTGTGATACATGCGACTGAAATGGGGCAATAAAAACAAACCTGCATGAAATTACAAAAACGTGGTGTTAAATTCCACATTTCCCAGTACAGTGACTGAACCATGACAAAAAAATGCACATAACATATTAGACCACTTTAACTGGTTGGCAAACTCAAGGTTCATCTCAGAATTCTAATTTACTGTCAATTCAAGACAAAAAATACATTGTACTTCTCCCATTTCAACTTTTGAACTCAAAAATTGTATTTGGCAGCAAAAGTCCTTAAGAATGATAAAAGTCAATCTTGTCTCTGGTCCATACACTTCAGGTCGAGTAGGTTGGTAAAATGTTTCCTTGAAATCCTTTGCAATATATTCTTTTAGAATATGGGTGTTTTAAACTTTATGCAAGTTTAATCAAGACAGAAAAGAAAACTAGATGAATCCTCGACCACGCATGAAATTTATGCCTCTGCCCTTGCCAGATCAGAAGTATATGGCACATTCATTATGAATTTTTTTCATTTTGATTGAAATTTTAATAAATTACTTTATCACTCTCAAGAAATTAGCTAAATACTATTATAACTGCATTAAATATCTGAAATGACTGCAAAGAATATTGCCCTTAAAATTATTGCCATACCACTCCTGTGTGCATAAATATCACTTTTAATTATGGAAAATGTATTAGGATACATTTAGATTACAAAACTGGGGAAAAATGGTTCTATTTAAATGCCATTGTGTCAGCCACATTTGAAGTTGATTCGTCCAATTGATCTTAAGTAATCATGAGAACGAGCAATTTTCACATATACAATGACATCTGTGACGTTTGAACTTTGACCTCATGACCCCCACATCTACTCAGATCGTCATTCCAATAAGCACACATAATCTGAGTTTGAAGTTGATCTGTCAAATGGTGAAGTTATTGCAAGAATAAGCCATTTTCATGTGTATAATGACCTATATGACCTTTGACCTTTGACCTCATGACCCCAAAATCTGATCAGATCATTGTACATACCATATGCATACATGAGCTAAGTTTGAAGTTGATCTGACAAATTGTTCCTCAGTTATCGCGCTAACGACCCATTTTCATTTATATGAGCTCTGTGACCTTTTATCTTTGACCTCCTGACCCCCAAATCTAATAGGATCATTGTCCCTCCCATATGCATACATGACCCAAGTTTGAAATTGATCCGTCAAATGGTTAAGTCATCGCGAGAATGAACCATTTTCATGTATACCATGACCTTTAATCTTTGACCTTCTGACCCCCAAATCTAATAAGATCGTTGTCTCTCCCATATTCATACATGACCCAATTTTGATGTTGATCCGTCAAATGGTTCTTAAGTTATCAGGAGAATTAGCCATTTTCATGTACATAATGACCTCTATGACCTTTGACCTTTGACCTTGAGACCCAAAAATCTAATCAGATCATTGTCCCTCCCATATGCATACATGAGCCAAGTTTGAAATTGAACCGTCAAATGGTCCTCAAGTTATCACAAGAATGAAAACGGAATGGACGGACACATACCGACCCACGACCCGAAAACATGATGCCCACCTTCAGTGGTGGGCGGAGGCATAAAAATATCTTTCATATAACACATTTATATCTAAAGTTTGAAAGTTCTTTTCATGTGTTACCATTTTAAAAAATGAATGTCTCGAATGTCTCGACATCTTAGCTTCTCCAAATTTCCTTTTGGGTGTAACATAATAGTTGTATTAGAGTCTTTTGAGCATGTCACTACAACAAGTATACTGTAGGGGTAGAGCAAGTACCATAATTTATAAATATCCTGTATATCTATGAAAAGGTCCATACTAATTTTTCAAAATTATTATGTCTTGAGGATATCATAAGAAAGTGATGATTTGCAGTACCGGTACACAAACTAAAACCAAAATGCTGAGTATATAAGTCTTTCACAGATAGATGCTCTTAAGAAACTTATGAAATTAATAAATAATTTAAATGAGTTCATGAAGATAGATGTTCAGAGATTTAATTCTACACGAAGGGTGAAAATCTTTAAAGAAGTGAGGTACTGAGTCAATATCAAGCCAGTATGATAAGCATGTATATAGACCA
>CM057152.1:2947244-2972244 GCA_029962745.1 Echinometra lucunter | reverse complement strand
CTTCTTTACTATTATAGCAGTGTTTGATAAGTGCTATCTTTTTTGTTTTGTTTTTTTGTTTTTTGTTTTTTTTTTGCTTTCTAGTACTTCCTATTTCTCCTTTTCACGAGCGATAATTTGTTTACTTTAATAGTAGTACCCTTTTCACTACTGATTTGTGCCCTTTTCCCCTTTTATCATTTTCCTTCTGTCACAGGAAATCTCTAGGGCCCGACTAAAGTGATTAAATAAATAACTCTTTTTAGCGCCCCTTTCGTTTCTAATGTAATTTGAATAGCAATTCTGATAAGTTCTCCTCAGATAAATGCCCCTTTCACATCAAGCAAGTATCCCCGTTTGAATTTTAGACACGCCCCTTTCACTTTTTAGAGCCCCCTTAGCGTTCTTGTGATGCCATTTTCCCTTCTTTTAAGTACCCTTTCGATTCTGTAAGTGCCCTGAAATCCTCATAAAAGTATACCAAGTTCCAAGGAATCAGAGAAGCTTCTTATAGCTTGGTCAGTGATAAGGAAAACGACAGTGGTAATGGATGACTATGAAAATGATGTATGGAAAATCCCTAAATGAATTTGCAGCTGCTGTAATCTCACTAAGTCATTTATGCGAATCCCGTGACCTGTGACAGGAAAAGAAAGAAATACTCAAAGTCTTTGCTAGCTTGCAATTATGTAATCAGACCATTATACAACTGCAATTCTGCAAATTTGTTAATTATGTACATGTAAGTTAATGTGATATACAAATAATATAATGTTGAACATGTTCCTTAAATTGGTACTGAATAGATTACAACCTCCCAAATTGATATTTTCCTTCTGAGTTTACCCTATGTCAGGGGCCCCTTTCTTTTAAAAACAGTGTCCCTCTTGCTAGTACCCCTATATTTTGAAAGATCGTACACCACCTTGACTCGGCCGCAATATGCATCCTATTGTCCATCATCATTGGCACACAGGCAATAAGATAAAAATTATGAATGGCAGAAAAATCCTCTGACGAAGAAGAAAAGACACTTCCATCGTTTCTCCGTTTCTGGGTTTGTGCTGATAACCTGCTGTGAATCCTCTGTATAAGTTTATTCATTACATAAGTTATACGCTATACGCCGAGGTCTGTAATTCCGAATAATGCCGGAAAAAATTGCAAACTAAATTGTTAGATCAATTAAACTAATCCAACAACAACAACGACACCATCAAGATAAACATAACAACAAACAGACAAATATTCATTGTGCGTGACCTTCTTTGGTTCACTCTCGTAACTGGTAACAACGAGGAAGGGTTCATAATTGTGAAAATACGACATGTAAGGAGCAAAGTACAGGATGGGTCACCCTCTCCCTACTAGAATTCCGGGAAAAAGGGAACGAGCTAAACGAGAGAAGAAGACAATAGGAGAATAAGAAGTGAAAAGGGGGAGGAGAAGGAGGAAGGAGAAGGGGGAAAAGAAGGAAAGAATAAGAAGGGATAAGTTCCAAAAAGGAATGAGATTGTATGATGAATGTTGAAAATACAGATGAGTTGGTCTATAGGCCCATACTGTATTTTGATGACAAAATAACACATCAATCTTAACAAAAAGTTTCAAGAAGTCCATATTTTCGGTTCGCTTGCTTCGCTCGCTCTCAAAATTTAAAAACAAGGTGGTTCATAATCTAGAAAGAAGCGTCAGTCCCCCTTCCCCCCAAAAAGAATCATAAAATGCTTCACAGCCCTTAAATGTTTCATGAAGATAATAAAAATCTACATCTGCGATATTGTTTGAAAATAACTTTATGTGGTTTGTGTAAGAGGGAGGGGGTACTTAGATTTGACTTAGAATGCAGCACAACTGTCGGCAAAGTTAGGTCTTACACCCCCCTTCATGTTCCCCGAATACTGAAACACTGCTTGCTGAAGGTGCAGTAATCTAACATGTGGCTTTAAAGGGGCTCAGCACCCCCTGTGAAAAAAAAATCGTTCCTAGGGACCTGATATTATTCTTTTTTTTTTTATTGAAAACAGAACAATAACTTCCTCATTTCAGTCAGTAAAGGCTCACCCTGACAAGCATCAAAGTATATCATGTGAGAAAAAAGATGGACTCGTTAAGACGAGGCTCCACTGAAATACAGTAATATTAACAATAGAATTACATAACTGACAATAAGTACACAATTTATTTAACGGCCAGGGGACCAGAATTCTAGAAGAAAGAGGGTGACAATTTCCTAAAGTTGATGCTCAGTTTACCTTTTTTCTTTGCTATTACATTCAATTTCTGTTTCATTTTTTCAAAAGAAAGGAAACCCTGGGAATCTCATATTGTGGGGTTGGTTATTGTTCTGTCTTATTTTTTTTAAAGTTAAGTTTAGTTTTGAGGTTTTTTTATAGAGACCTCCCATCACTGTACAGGGGGCCTTGGAAGCCAGGGGGATCTGGGGGCTGCAGCCCTCCCCTACTGTTTCGGCTCTCAAGAAGAAATATTGATTCAAAAAATTATAGAGGACGATAGCATTTCAAAGTGGAGGCTCAAAGAAAAAGGGCGCTTTAAAAGGGCAACTACGTCAAGAGGAAATACAGTTTTGAGACATCGGTGCACCCCTGTATTCTATTCAATACACTACTCACGATCACTTTCAACTTGTATCTAGTTTATATAGGCTCTATTTTTTTTATAGATAGGATTTGCAGCCGTATATGAAATAGTCTTTTTTCAAAATTCATTTGTGGTATATAATGAAAACTTATGGAGAAAGGGGTGATTATGAAAAGGGTACTATTAGTTTGAAAATAGATGGACCTATCATTGAGCAGGTCACTAATTACATCTACTTAGGACAAAATATCACACATGATGCCAGATAATACTATGCGGACATCAAAAGAAGAACTGCAATGGCATGGAATACATTTCTGGCAATAAAAGACTTATTCACCGACCTAGTAAACTGTTATATATGGTCTGTCCTTTAATTGTATGGAGCGGAAACAGGCACAGTAAGCAAGGCCGTGGAAAATAGAATTACACCTTTGGAATGTGAATATACAGAAGAGTGATGAAAATGTATTGAAAAACAAATGAAAACCAACAAAGAAATATTGCAAATGGCAGGGCGTAAACAAAGTTACTGTACTGATAGGATTAGTTAAGGAAAGAAAAGCCAAATACTTTGGTCACGCTAAAAGGCACCAAAGTCTGTTAAAGGATATGTTGGAGGGAAGAGTAGAAGGAACTAGACTTAGAGGAAAACCTAGAACCAACCAGGAAGAGAATATCAAAAGCTTGAGCGGACTAAAACTGCAAGAGTGCATTAGAATGGCAGAAGGTAGAGTTGAATGGAGAGATGTTGCAATCACCCTCCGAAGGTACCTGGATTACTGAGGAATTACCCTATGAAATTTTTCTTTAATGAACATGATGAAACCTGTCTCCAACTGGACCCCTCGGAAGACTATACACCTGTGCTGTAATGGCACAGCTTAGTAGGGCGATCCTTCCAATATCATTTCCTTATGTTTTCATTAATATTATTATTTATATGATTCCCTTAAAACATTTTGTGAATAAAATGAAATACAAATCCAACCTCATATATATATTTGTTCAATCTTCTACTTTTTTTTGTGCCAGCTGATCCCCAGGGGATGCCAGATGAGATTCGGAAACTAAGAGAACAACTGAAGGCTAGATATCGTAAGAAATTCAGTGAAGTCAATACATCACCTGTCGACCCCGCAGCACGCACATGGTTAGAGCACATCTACGTCAGTCTCGTCTTAATGTTGGGATTGAGAGGAGAAAAGGAGGAGGAAATAGATTACAACGGTCTATTCAAGAAGATCAAAACAAAAACACCAAGAGGATTCGAAACACGCTTTGCTTTCCTTGGAGAAGCTGGTGTTGGAAAATCGACCTTGTTTGCCAAGATAGCCCTAGATTGGACTGAGGGTAGAATTCTGCAAGAGATTGATCTCCTTTTTCTGGAACCGTTTCGAGAGATTGAAGAACAAAAATACTTTGGGGATACTGTCATGAATCACTTCCCAGATGACATGGACACACAAGGTGAACAAGTGGATAAATACATCAGGGAAAATCAAAGAAAGGTCCTTATTTTATTGGACGGACTGGACGAGGCAAAAATTGACATCAAACGACCTAACCACGAAGACGCTGTTGTATCGATGATTAGAGGAGAGAGATTCACTAACACCCCAATCCTCATCACCTCCCGTCCTTTTGGAGCTGATCAGATCAAGAGTATCATGGAGGTCAATAAGCAGTACACGTATGTCAAGATTAAGGGTTTCTCAAAGAAAAACATGTCAACATACATTGAGCAGTATTTCAAAGATGACTTAGACTCTGCTTCTAGTCTCATTATGTTCATGAATACAAATCGTATGGTATCTGAACACATGGCACCTTTCCCAATATTTTGCTGCATGCTATGTTACATGTGGAAAGAGCCATCTGGGAGGGAAACCATTCAGACCATGAGAACATTTTCACAACTCTTAAATCGTCTTGTGTTTTCACTTCAAGAGCATTATTCTTCTAAACAAGATGAGAGTGACTATAGCATGCACATGGAAAAAGCTGATGAAAGTATGAGAGAGCTGAGTTGTGTAGCATTTCATGGACTACTAGAAAAACAGCTGATATTTGACGGAGAACAAATCGGACCGTGCGTGAATGCTGCAATGACTGCGTGTGCAGTTGGAATTCTCAGCAAGGAAGAGACGTTGGCACCACTAAAAATCAGAGAAAGGGAGCGGAAACGCTTCATCCAGGAATTCTCTTTCCCTCACAAGCTGCTTCAAGAATACACTGCAAGTTCCTATCTTGTATCGCTCTTCCGCCAGGATCGTCCACACTTTGACACAATACTGACAGACAAGCTGATACAAGACTACGAAGAATTCAGATATATCTTGTATTTTACCGCAGCACGTGAAGAAGTTGGAAAGAGGGTGATGGAAGTGTTGTGCGAAAAAGTTGATGACATGGATTTCATCATGGAGGTTGCTTATGAATGTCATGATCGAGAAGCCATCGATCCTGCCAGGAATCTTTTGAAGATTAAGACTGATCTTGAACTCATGACCGACAAAAATCACTTTGCTGGATATATCTTCACTCTGGAAACATTAGGGGAAATGGTAGTGCGTTGAATTAAGTAGATTATGGCACTTCATATGTTAATAAATTTATTGAATTATAATTTCATTTGTGTCATGACAATGTAATGCGCATGCAATGCCAAATTTGGAGAGAGAAAGAGAGAGAGAGAATACTTCAGCCCTGTACATGCTGATAAGAATCGTACTATTTGTTTATTATCTCGTATAAGGAACCCATGCAGACTACAATTTGTAAGTGGGAGGTTTAATCAATCTTAAGCCAACCACACTTGCTAAACAATCGGTCTGCTATACGAATTTGGAGAAATTTGTTACTTTAACAACACTGGATAAGAACATTCACGCAAAATCCTAATGATCAAAATTTTGAATTTCGGCTATCGAGAGCTTCCTTGTAGAAGAAAAAGCAGGGTCAAATTGTGACTCAAAGTGACGTTGAAATCATAATCCTAATAGTCTTTGATTGCCTAAGATTTGAAACTGATCTAGTTTCACTCCGTATTTAATGCAAAATGCGTTTCATTTTCAAATTAGGTCAGGGTCGAAACGTATGATGAGCCGTATGTGGCCTTAACGCGATGACAATTCCTCTTATTGCATTGACCATGTTGACGTTCAAGTGCTACAGGCTTCAAGATTTCCATGAACATGATGAAAGAATGAAAAGTATTATGTCCAAGACCCCCAAAAGAGGACAAAGAAAAAAAATTATCAAAAAATAAAAACGGAACGCAGATAAAAAAGAGCTCACCATCCAGATGATCTACAAAAAACATGAATTGTAATCGCACTGGAAGTTATAGTTATTCACCATCCGATTAAATATTATATACCACTTTTCTGCGTCTGTCTGTTTTTGTAATTACCTCCAAAAAAGAATGCTTGCATTAGGGCAAACAGACACAATAGAAGAAACATAGCTTTTTATTGTTCCACAATTATTCATTGAGTTGTATGCGTTTGTCTGTTTGTTTGTTTTTAAAACAGATCAAATGCTAACAGTATCATTTATTTGTATGCAGGAGAGAGAATGTTCTTCGGTTGCTGAAAAATTGGCCATTGACAAGTCCATCAAGGATCAGGCATTAGCAGCAATTGGTCTATGTTCACTGCAGGACTTACGATCGTTGACCATAGATGAACCTAGTGTCCTGCATACCCGGCACCTGAATGATGACTTTTACACAGGAATGTTTGTTGCAGGGTCACTGTCAAAGGTACCTGATTTTTTTTACTTTAACTTGAATGATATTAACTGATATCAGCTTTCGCGGATGTCAGATTTTGACTATACTGTACAGCGGTAACAAGAATTCATGCGCATACTTAATAGAGATAACCATGATAAATATAAAAATGGTCGAACTCACTCACCAGTTTTTCAACGATCATTTTAGAAGTTGTAGAAAATTATCAGTGATTATTGTCACCATTCCTTGACCAATGCATTCTACTTGTTGCTCTATCAAAACACCATAGATTACATTTTATTATTGAATTTGAATACTCTGAATCATCATCATGAAAGTGAAAACATGAAGGGTCAAAGTAATATACCTTTTTTTTTCATTTTATAAATAAAAGTTCATTTTATTAATTATCTTTTGTTTATTGGAATTTCCATTTTTGAACACATGTATTTTCTTCATTAATAAAAATGTAATGAGTATTAAATATATATTTGGCATCTTTTTTTCTCCATCATCGTTTAAGGTTGTGCTAATCAAGAGGTGCCACGGAAGCTTGGGGGCCCACAATTTCTGGAAAAATATAATATCTAAATTGTAAATTTCTCATTTCATTGGCTTACAAAACCATTAACAAAGGGGGCTTCAGGAGGCAGAGCCCCCAGAACCTTCGCAAGGGCCCTCCACCCTCCACCTGTTTGGATGTCAGCTCCCCCCTCCCTCCAAAAATATTTCGTGGCCCCTGATCAAATTAATATCGATATTGAATAGGTCGAAAATGAACACGAAAGAAATTTCTTTTTAAAATCTACATGATCATGAATCGTCTATGCACGCTATGACTGCAACAGTCGTATCATATTTAAAAAAAAAAAACACATATTTTTGAAATGTACAATTGAACTGGAAACCTTCCTCTGGTGTTATAGGGTGTTCAAATAACGTTGATTTAATCCATACGGCTAACATTACACGAAGAGGTACTAGAAGAAACTAAAACAATACACAGATACAAGAAGGCTGCCAGCCTGCTTGCGCACATTAATACCGTTTTTATTAGGAGCAGGCCTACTCTCATTCTAGGTGCAAAAAAATACACTCACAGTTGTTTACAGATATTAAGTTGATATCACCATGATTCTTAGTACAAAAACGTGATTTCTAATTGTAAAAATAACACTGAAATAACTTCCATGTCCCCTAATTGGATGTGCATCCATATCTGATTGTGTGTATTAAGGTTGTTTCGTTTCATCAAAGGTTGACTTCACAAGATTGACAACGCTATAAAAGTTCCGTATCACCGCACATCATGCACATACACAATTGGCACGTAGTTCATTTTGAACGTTCTGTGTAAGTTGTGTTTGCACAGTAAAACCTACTCGCAATACATGTTTATGCAAATTATGCAAATTGCTCAAGGTTGCTGTTTAGGCAACCAAGCTGAAAGCGTTCATAAACTACATAGGAACCTAAATCAATGAAAAAAATCTTCAACGGAAAGAACTCTTCTAGGTTACACTGTTAACTAAATAGGACTGTCAAATCGACTACAAAGCAATTGATTGAGAGATGTTTATGGTCTAGAAAATAACTGTTGCATGTGGCGAGTATTTGTATCATCGTAAAGAAATTGACTAAGTTTTGCTGAAAATCACATACATCGCACACAGAATTGGGTATAAAATACTAAACAGAGGCATAGTAGAATTGTTGGGTGCAATAGCACTTTGACTATTTCTCTTCCTATTTTCGAATATATGGGGATGATGTACGGGAAATGATTTCAAACAGTATTGTCATTTCCCAAAGTAATATGTGTGTAGAAGACATTTAACATCATTCCTTCTCGTATAAGTCGTATACACGCATTATGTCCTTTTCAGTGCACGCTGACAGGAAGGAAATGTTATACGAAAAGAATAGACTTTACGGTTATGATTTTGTAAAATTGCAAGTTATTCCGATTATTCATGAGTGTTTTTTTCTAATTGTTTTATTTCCTTCGTAGGCTAATATTGATTATATTGGTTGTGATGATAGGTTTCTTTTTTGATACGTTTTACGACAAGAGTGAAACTAAAGTGGGGTTTGGAAATAGCATATAACGTTTATGTTATTTTCCTGCCATGATTCCTTCGCATTCTGAGTTGGCCTGAGTCAAAGTTTATTCAAGTGCAGAATATATCCACAATACACCCATTCATTTATTTTAATATATTTACAATGTAGATAATTCAATTTGTAGAGGGAAATATCTAATTTGAATCTGACTTTCCCATCTTTCTGTTCATATTCAATATAAAATTGCTTTCATCTCTGTTCTTTTTCTTTTCTTTTCATAGAAATGTTTTCATGTCAATATTGCCATATATTGTTTTTTTTTAATGTGAATATGAAAGAACTTTATGGTCATTTCTTATAAATTGGTATAGAAAGTTCACTTCCAAAGGGAGGTTTCTATATTCATCTCCTCTCTTCGGGGTGTAATAATATACAAGAAACATAACAACAAAAGCAACAAAGAAAACTTTACAGTACCATATACATGTACATCCAAAAAAAGTTACAGTGTTTGTCCATTTCCTAGATAGTTAAGCTATTTTACTAGGAATTTGCCCGTTGTGTTATTTTGTTTTGCTATCCGCTTCTCAAAGGAAAAATCAAACTCAACTAATTGTCATGATTTTATAAAAAGTCTAAACTGTGTATTTTTCTATATATGCTGTCGTATATCATTTTTTCATTAAAACCATGCAATGGTTCAAGAACAAATTCGGTCTGTTTTGTTTAAAACCAGAAAGTATATACTTGATATCTAAGCTTAAACAGATGTTAGTGAACTTTCTATACCAATTTATAAGAAATGACCATAAAGGTCTTTCATATTCACATGAAAAAAATATTCATTGTTTCGGGAAACTTTTCACAAAAGGTACATAGCTCAGAGTCAACCAGTTTCATTTTATGTAATCTATGAATAGTAAGAAGACAGTTTGTGTTAATTTTATATTGGAATATTCTTCTTCCAACTTTAGTAGTTGATACATGTCAGGAAAATGCTTAGACACAAACAGAGTACAGAGTCGAGGAAGTTTAAGTTTAGACTCCGTTTATTATCAGAGTACTCATGATGCAATTAATGAAATCATAGTTACTTAAAATTGGATGTCAATCAGAATATAATTAAATATTACAAATATATAACCAGGAAATTATGTTCAGTAACCAGTCTTGCATAAATCAAATCGTTTAAATGAAATTGAGTGTGACTTCTATGAAAGCTGGCTAGAGTTCAAGGTCCGGAGATTTTGAAGTAAATGTTCCTTGCTTTAGGCAAAGCAAGTAGTGCGGACATGTAATGGCCAGATGGTACTGTTCTTACTTTCCTTTTGAAGATTAGCGAGTCGCAAATGGGTACAGCACGAAGATTGCATAACAGTTCCCCACCACACAGGGGCTTGACGCCATCATCTCTCACTCAGTATTGCGAGATTCACGAAGTTAATTCATCACACAGGAGGGGGAAGTTCTGTCACACGCTGTCTAACCCTTCACTTGGCTTTATATCTGTTCTAGTCCCCAAAGGGAGGAGTCACCTGTAATTACAATCCAAACTTCCATAGATAGCGATATGCAAATAATACCTTACCTCTATATAATACAATTGTAACGGTTTATTTCTGTTTGACACCCACAATTACTTTAGATCAAATAACAATAAAATCACAAGCAAATCATCATTTAGAAATATCTATGTGAAGTTAAAGATTAAGGTAAATACTTGTTTTACTGAATGAAATGTTAACTAATTTACATGCAATAACGAGACCACTATAAATCAGTATTAATCCTGAGCAGCATGAATCATCAATCTAGGCTTCACACATTACGTCTGATACAACTCCACAGTCGTTATACTAAAACGTCTTTATAATTCAATATCAAATTCTTCAGAGAATAACACATCATAGTAAGTGTGAAAACAAGACAATTTATAACTTACAATTCAGCTTTGGTAGTACTTGGCTTCAAAATAAATTCAGCAACATGGCTGATAAGTAATAGACATGATAGAAGTCTTTCCTCTTTGACCACATAAGCAGCTTCTTCAATTAGCAGTGAGACAAACTGAGAAACCCCTCACATACAACCCTGCCCATTCACTTGTACACACTCATTCAAATCCGCTCAACCATCCTAGAGTCACTCTCACTACCACTCACACTCCTGCTCTAGCAACTTATTTGCATTACAAAGAAAAGCGAATTGCAGCTCCTGTATATCTGAAATGAAGAAAAAGTATTTGGTTACAAAGAAGGGTAGTTTTCTGACAATTTCCTATCTCCTTAGATAAAAAAAAAAATTGTGTAAGTATAATTTTTTGGGGGGGAATGAGAAAACATTCTTAAACATTCTGAACAATTTCAAAGATGGACTCAAGCGGTGCAGGGGTTTGTTCGTTGAACTCAGCTCGACTTAGGAAGTCAGCGCCCACATTCTGAGAACTTTTAATGCTCTCAACTCTGAAGCGATAGGGCTGAAGAGTGAGTGCCCAGCGCATGATCCGTGCGTTTGTCTGCTTTGCGCGATGAAGATACGTCAGGGCTTGATGGTCAGTCTGAAGTACGAACTCTCTACCATACAGGTATGGTTCATACTTCTGTATTCCCCATACAATGGCCAGAGCCTCTTTCTCAACTGTGGCGTATGATTTCTCACGAGGCAGTAACTTCTTACTTGAATAGCTCACAGGAAACTTCTCCTTTGTCTCTTCATTCTCCTGAAGTAGGACGGCACCTATACCGATATTTGATGCATCCGTGCGAAGAAAGTATGGCTTATCACTGTTAGGCAACTGAAGGATTGGCGAAGAGGCGAGATGCGCTTTCAATGCATTGAAAGCGCCTTCCTGGCTATCCCCCCATTCGATGCGATTGGGCAGCTTAGCCTTCGTGAGATCGGTTAGTGGAGATGCCACTGCCGCAAAGTTGGGAATGAATCGGCGGTAATAACCCACGAAGCCCAGGAAAGAACGCAGCTCTTTCTTGGTGCGAGGAGGCTTGGCATCTTGGATCTTGAGGAGCTTGTCACTCTGAGGTCGTAAGGTCCCTTTACCCACTACATGGCCAAGAAACTCTAGTGATTGACAACCAACTTCGCACTTGCTCGGTTTAGCAGTCAGGTGAACCGATCGCAACCTCTCAAGGAGTGCTGTGAGAACCTCGATGTGATCCTCCCATGTCTTGGTATGGATCAATATGTCGTCAATGAAATTATTGGTCTTCTCCAAGCCTTGTAGTACCTGTCGCATCATCCTGGTGAACGTGGCTGGCGCGTTGACGAGGCCAAAGGGCATCATTCTGAATTGAAACAAGCCAGCTGGTGTAAGGAATGCAGTGTAGGGCTTGGCACTTTCAGCAACTGGCACCTGCCAATAACCTTTGGTGAGGTCCAATTTGCTGAAATAACAATCTCGAGATATTGACGCAAAGATGTGTTCTGGATCAGGGAGTGGCTCTGCATCAAACACCGTCATCCGATTCAAGGTCCGAAAGTCGATGCAGAATCGTTTACTACCATCCTTTTTGTCAATTAGCACAATGGGAGAAGCGTAAGGTGACTGGGACGGCTCAATAATCTCCATGGTAAGCATGTCTTCCACTTCTTTCCTCACTGTCGTCTGTAAGGCATGGGGAATGGGATACTGCTTCTTCCGAAAAGGCTCGCTCGATGTAAGCTGGATGTCATGTGTCATAACATCGGTTTTCCCTGGCAAGTCAGTGAGAACGTCAGCATATTCTCCAAGGACTTCACGAAGTTGGGTCTTTTGAGTTTCTGACAACTCCTCATTGACACGTACTTGGGAAGGGCCCTCTTTTGCAGTCAGTGCAGGAGTTTGACAACAGACTGACTTGTTTGGCAACGGGATGTCAAAGTCTTGTGTTATCATGGCAGCGGCCTCACTTCGTTCATGATAGGCTTTAAGTAAGTTCGCATGAAAGGTCTTGATTTGACCGTTGAGGTCTATCTTATAATCACATTGACCTTGACGACCAACTACGGGGAATGGTCCCTTCCAGTGGAGAAGTAACTTGTTGTTTGCAGTAGGGAGTAACAGCAACACCTTATCCCCAATAGCAAAGGAGCGATTGCGGCTTTTCTTGTTGTAGTAGGCTTGTTGTGACTCCTTTGCCTTCTTCACGTGTTCGTGGGCTAACTTACAAGTGTCTTGTAGTTTGTTCTGCAAATCAAAGACGTATTCGTAGGTACTGCTGGTCTCATCATGTGGAGATTCACCTGTCCACAGCTCCTTAAGCAGGGTTAGAGGCCCACGGACCCGCCTGCCATAAATCAACTCAAACGGAGAGAAGCCTAAGCTTGCCTGAGGGACTTCACGATAGGCGAACAGCAGTGCTCCAAGATATCTATCCCAATCAGTTGGTTTCTCTGCACACATTCGGCGGAGCATCAACTTCAGGGTTCCGTTGAATCTTTCCACCAAACCGTTCCCAGCAGGATGATAAGGAGTGGTGAACAGTTGGCGCAACGACAGCAATTTAGTCACTTCTGCGAACAAACCCGATGTAAACTGAGATCCTCTGTCACTAAGAATTTCCTGTGGCACACCAATGCGAGAAAAAATATCGACAAGAGCATCAACAATGGTTACTGCTTCAATATTTTTCATAGCAATAGCTTCGGGGTACTAGGTGGCAAAATCTACTAAGGTAAGTATGTACTTATTACCCCGAGATGTCCTTGGTTCTATAGGACCCACAATGTCAACAGCCACACGTTTGAATGGCGTGTCGATGATGGGCATGTCACCCAAGGGAACTTTCTGAACTCTTCCTTTCGGGAAGGTTCTTTGGCAAATGTCACAAGATTGGACAAAACGGGATATATCTTCAATTATACCCGGCCAATAGAAGTTTCTCAATATCCGGTCAGAGGTCTTCTTGATTCCTTGGTGACCACCAAGGAGTGATTCGTGGGCAATCTTCATCACTTGCTGGCGAAGTGATGTTGGAAGAACTACCTGCAAATCAGTTACATCAGTCTAGGGTCTTTGTTTTCCCTATAAAGGATCCCCTTTTCCACAAGAAACCGTGATACAGATCCATCTTTACTAACCTTTGGATCACTGTCTTGTGCTAGCTGGAAGCAACGACTTAGGGATGAATCAGACTGTTGCTCCTTTAGTAGGGACTTTGCTGTCACAACATCGGTGATGGGAGGAGGTACTCTCAAAGGTTGAGCTGGTTTGTCAGTTCTTGCTTTCTGTGCTCGGGTCTGAACAGCTTGAGCCTGGTCGAGTATTCCATCAGTGCTTGGTTGCTCTATCTCTGATGGTGAGTAGTCTGGCTTCCACTCTGGGTCTGATGGACAGCGGACACCTGATATGTTTCCTAAAACAAGATCATAAATTGGGTTTTTAACACATAGAGCAGTAACATCACCCTTATAAAATGGGGTATCAATGTGAACACGTGCTACTGGCATCTTTCTGACTGTGTGATCAATCAACACACAAACCCTGATCTCACCGGTCAATTGATCCTCGTGGACTAGGCCCCTTCGGATGATAACTCCGCTACATCCACTATCCCTAAGGACTTTAACTTGTTGTTTACCAATGAATCCTGCAACTACTGGCATCTCCTCAGAGTTCCTCTCTCCACAGGCAGCAGATAGTATAGGGATTTGGTGACCGCATTTCAGTGTTACACGGTCTGAGTCAACACAGCATTCTTCTAGCTGTTCAGGAAAGGCACAAAAGGCGACAACATCCTGTTCAGGATGTGTCAGGTTATCATTAGGATCATGATTAGAGTGATCATTATCTTCCAATTGTGCATCTGGGGAAATATCATTAAGATAGTTACCTGTTTCATCATCAGCTAACTCTTCAACATCGTTTCCAGTTTCTTGAAGAAAGGACGCATGAACTGGTGTTGAACGGAAACGGCAGTCATTAGCAAGATGACCTGGTCTCTTACAGATGTAACAGGTCCTAGGAGGACGCAGACGATTCGGTGGTCCCATAGGGCGAGTTGACTTGTTCATCTTCTGAGGTTGACTAGTCGAAAGACGATTAGGAGTTTCCGAGCTGGGCTTCCTATCAGGTTGACAGAATTGAGAGAATGTGGATCTTCTGGCTTCAACAAAATCCTCAGCTAACTGTCCGAGTTCTTCAAGTGTTGAAACGCCGTGTTCCTTTAAGAAAATCAACAAATCTGGAGAACATTTACTTAAAAATTGCTCCCGTACCATTAGCATTTTCAGTTCGTAGAAGTTATTACCAATATTTGCAAGTTGTAACCATCTATCAAACAAATTATCTAATCTGAGAATGAATTCATGTGAATTTTCATCTTTTTCTGGTCTAGCATTGCGGAATTTCTTACGGAAGCCTTCCTCTGTCAAGTTAAAACGTTTAAAGAGGGCTTCTCTCAATTGATCATAGTCTTGGGAACTCCTTGCAGGCAACCTAGCATATACCTGCAAGGCCTTGCCAGAGAGCAGGGCACTAAGGTTCAATGCCCAGGTGTCCCTAGGCCACCCGTGCACCACGGCATATTTTTCAAACCGGAGAAGATAGCTATCAAGATCATCCTTTTCCTCATTAAATATGGGGAGTTTAGGCACTTTTACTTTTAGTTTAGAGAGTGTTTCCTCATTTTCAATTCTCGATTCAGAGAGTTTTGTTTTGAGTTCCAAAATAACTATTTCATTTCTTTTCAATTCAAGTAACTGCACTCGCTCTTCTCTAGCTGCAGACTCTCTTTCTCTAACAAACTGCAATAAGCTCTCACCTTCTAAGCCTTCTGCTTTTCCAATCTCTGCCCACTTTTCCATTTCATATAGTTTTAGCTATTTACATCAAATACCTTCAATTATTAAAGGTGAGGTGGCTATGATCCAAAGCTTACGTAACAGTCAAAGAAACATGGATAATATTCATATGATAATAATTATATGTTACATAAAAATATAGCATAAAGGTGACTGATAATGAATTAAAAGATCATTCACAAATACAAATATCTAGTCCAAGCAAAACTTCCTGTTGAGTTAAATTTTCCCGGGTTTCGGCACCAAAATGTCAGGAAAATGCTTAGACACAAACAGAGTACAGAGTCGAGGAAGTTTAAGTTTAGACTCCGTTTATTATCAGAGTACTCATGATGCAATTAATGAAATCATAGTTACTTAAAATTGGATGTCAATCAGAATATAATTAAATATTACAAATATATAACCAGGAAATTATGTTCAGTAACCAGTCTTGCATAAATCAAATCGTTTAAATGAAATTGAGTGTGACTTCTATGAAAGCTGGCTAGAGTTCAAGGTCCGGAGATTTTGAAGTAAATGTTCCTTGCTTTAGGCAAAGCAAGTAGTGCGGACATGTAATGGCCAGATGGTACCGTTCTTACTTTCCTTTTGAAGATTAGCGAGTCGCAAATGGGTACAGCACGAAGATTGCATAACAGTTCCCCACCACACAGGGGCTTGACGCCATCATCTCTCACTCAGTATTGCGAGATTCACGAAGTTAATTCATCACACAGGAGGGGGAAGTTCTGTCACACGCTGTCTAACCCTTCACTTGGCTTTATACTCTGTTCTAGTCCCCAAAGGGAGGAGCCACCTGTAATTACAATCCAAACTTCCATAGATAGCGATATGCAAATAATACCTTACCTCTATATAATACAATTGTAACGGTTTATTTCTGTTTGACACCCACAATTACTTTAGATCAAATAACAATAAAATCACAAGCAAATCATCATTTAGAAATATCTATGTGAAGTTAAAGATTAAGGTAAATACTTGTTTTACTGAATGAAATGTTAACTAATTTACATGCAATAACGAGACCACTATAAATCAGTATTAATCCTGAGCGGCATGAATCATCAATCAAGGCTTCACACATTACGTCTGATACAACTCCACAGTCGTTATACTAAAACGTCTTTATAATTCAATATCAAATTCTTCAGAGAATAACACATCATAGTAAGTGTGAAAACAAGACAATTTATAACTTACAATTCAGCTTTGGTAGTACTTGGCTTCAAAATAAATTCAGCAACATGGCTGATAAGTAATAGACATGATAGAAGTCTTTCCTCTTTGACCACATAAGCAGCTTCTTCAATTAGCAGTGAGACAAACTGAGAAACCCCTCACATACAACCCTGCCCATTCACTTGTACACACTCATTCAAATCCGCTCAACCATCCTAGAGTCACTCTCACTACCACTCACACTCCTGCTCTAGCAACTTATTTGCATTACAAAGAAAAGCGAATTGCAGCTCCTGTATATCTGAAATGAAGGAAAAGTATTTGGTTACAAAGAAGGGTAGTTTTCTGACAATACAAAAGGTGATATATAGATTATCTTTCCAATCAGTATTTGTAATATTCATTTCTCTAGAAAACTTCTTTTGCGAAGTGGGAGATACAAAAATCCTTTTTACTAAACATTGCTAAAAGACGATAAAATGTCTTGGAAGTCATGTATTCTAGTGGTAACTCTAAATCATTTCAATCAGTATAAAACCTTAGGGTATGCATTTCCTCCTAACAAAACCTTGTCTGAGTTTCTGTTTAAAAACTGAAGGTATGGCATGAACTATACTCCTCCATAACATCATAAAATTAGGGGAAACTCCTCTTTCAACACATCAAAGGGAATTATGGTCCAGTCATTGTAATAGATCACTACCCTGATAGCAGAGACTGGTAAAAAATACGTCATATTTACGTCTTATTTATGTCGTGTCGTACGTCTTATTTACGTCTTATTACCACGTCTTTAAGACGAAACTTTGCACCAGCACAAGTCGTCAAATAAGACGTCATATTATGACGTCATTTTAACGTCGTATTGGATGAAATAAGACGTCTTTGAGACGTATTAAAGACCAAAGCAGAAGCCCTCAAACTGGTAAAATTCACGTCATTTTCCCGTCTTTTTACGACTTCTCTCACGTCTTTTTTACGTCATTGATTTACGTCTTAAAGATGTCAATTTGCAACAGTGGAAGACGTCATAGTAACGTCATATTTTGACGTAATTTCTACGTCTTACTGGTGAAAAGGAGACGTCTTTAAGACGTCCTTGGAGCTCTCAGACCGGTAAAAATCACGTCATTTGTACGTCTTTTCACGTCATGTCTTACATCTTTTTTACGTCATTTACTTATGTCTTAAAGACGTCAGTTTGCACCTGCACAAGACATAAAATAAGACGTCGTATTTTGACGTCACTTACATTCATTTACATTTTTAAGTAAATTACTCTTGGCTCTACAAATTGGCAACACTGATGACATCATACACGAATAGCTTTACCATTCACTCTGTACATGAAATTTCACATTTTTCAATTTCTTTTGGAAGATACACATTTTCTAACCCCCACAGTCAATGTATTTTCAGAAGAATTGCTTATTACATAATATAGGACCTAAATTGAGTATGGGAAGAGAAAATATGTAACTTCCAAAAAATTAAGAGAATGTGACATTTCATGTACAAAGTAAATGGAGGGGTGCTAGCATATGAAGTCATCAGTGTTGCCAATTTGCTGAGGTGATAACAATTTATTAGAAAATGTAAATGAGTGTAAGTGACATCAAAATACATCTTATTTTACGTCTTGTGCAGGTGCAAACTAATGTCTTTAAGACATAAGTAAATGACACATTCTTTTTTCTTTGACTGATTTTGCTCATTATGTTTTTAAAATGCTGTTCAAATTCATCTCCTTTTATTGAAACAAACAGAAAAAAAAATTCTAGGGTTGTCTCTCCCTTTCATGATAGTACAAGACGCTGTAAAGACATACTTTAGATGTGATGTTTTACTCCTCACTTGTCATTTTAGGCACACACAGTTTCATGTGTATAAGAGCAATCGTACAATGCCATCAAATACAGAAAAAAAAAACCTGTTAAAAATTATTTTCAAATGCCAAGACAAGAAGAATATTTAATGAATCTGACAGCAACATTGCACAGAATTGCATTTTCAAAACTTAGTACATGTGTCTTTCCTCAATTATAAAACTTTCTTCTACACTTCAAAAAGTGAAGGTACATAGAGAAGGAAAGGTATTACAAATTTTTGGTCTGTCTATGAAAAAATGGAAAGACTAAGAGGATAAACTCAATCAGAACTAAGAATATAATAAATAATACAAACACCTGACTTGAGTATAACAAATTGCATTGACACACACATTATGATTATGAGCAAAATTGAAAAAGATAGACATCAGTATATTATTTGAATCTACAGAAATTAGAATTTAGAAATAGAATAAAGAACAAGAGCACCTGGCTTAGATAACACAAAGTATATGAATCCTCAACCACATCGAAATTTATGCCTATGCCATTGCCATAATTGAAAATGATATGGCACATTTATGTTGTTTATTTTCATTTTCATGTATACAAACAATGACATCTCTGACCTTGCGATTCCCTAATCTACACAGACCACTGTCCCTCCAACATGCATAAATGAGCTAAGTTTAAGTTGAACAGCACAGAGTTCATAAGTTATCGCAAGAAAAAGCAATCTTCATGTATATGACCTCTATAACCTTTGAACTTTACACCCTAAATCTTATCAGATCATTGTCCCTCCCATATGCATCATGAGCCACATTTGAAGTTCACACGTCAAATGGCTGTGCAGTTATTGTGAGAACAAACCATTTCTATTTACATAAAGACCTCTATGACCTTTCAACTTTAACCTTGAGACCCCAAAATGTAATTATATCATTGTCCCAACCATATGCATACATGTACATAAGCCAAGTTTATCCCTCAAATGGTTGAATTGATGCAAGAATGAACCATTTCTATGTACATAAAAACTTCTATGACCTTTGACCTCTCTCTAAATCTTTGAGATCATTTTCTCTCCCTGTATCCCTGTATCCTTTCTGTGACATCCGTTGGTACGTACACGTTCTTGATGACCCCTCAACATCTTTAACGGATGTGCAAGAGGCACTCTCCCTCGATCACTGCATCTGTCAGAACAATAATGTTTAATGGATACAATAATAATAATATTCTCCATTTATATAGCGCCGAGTACATTTGTCTGAGACGTGTCTAAGCCCTTTACAGAAATATAATATATCATATATAGATATATATAAGAGCATGTTCTAGTAATTGAAACTTTACTCATATTGGCTAGATCACATTTTACCTTGAAAACGACATATCCACATCCATGTAATTATACATGCAATTTCAATTCATAAAGTACCTAATATGATTGAGCCTTACTGATTTCACTACATGTATTATAATCCTTGTAATAGAATACTGACAGGTCTACAGGACATCCATCAACTTACTTTTATCTAAAAGAATAATTTCAAAAAATATGGTGTGAGGTAAGATGAGCAAACTGCTAACAACAGTAAATCTTTTCAAAATGAACAAATTTTTGTTCATTTTTTGTTCAAAACTTTAAAAATTCATTTCCGGGCATTTTCTGCCTTATTTCCAATTATGGATCAGTTTTAACGTAACTTACTTCATTTTTTAAACGTAATCGAACATCAACGTTTTGTATTTTCCACCTAAACAGAGTTTAAACCACTAAACCAAGAACACCGTTTTAATTTTCTCTTTGTTGAAAGTACATTCAGTTACATCAATACCACTCATTTCATTATACACACGCCCCCACTATCACTAGCATCAACTGTTCTTCACACGTACTGGAATTAACTTTGCTCTGATTACCAGGTAACACTCATCCACATCTTTTCCTACACTTCACAATACTCTTACTCGCACACATTCAGCATACACAATGAAGAAAAGGAAGCACTGAAATCAATAGGAAGACGCATAGTGACCTTCTTCTTTAGTCAACTTTTAATGCAGACATGTTCATTAATACATGACATAAGGTTCAACAAGTTTGCGGGAGGGTGTAATAACAGAAACTCCTTGGAGTTACAACATATAAATTTATCCGATGGAGGTACATGTACCTCTTATTAACAGGAGGCAGTTACAACATATAAATTTATCCGATGGAGGTACCGGTTGACAGGAGGCAGTTACAAGATATAAATTTATCTGATGGAGTTACTATCCATTGATAGGTGAGGCTTTCAAGAGATAAAATTATCCCATGGAGTTACTAACTATTGATAGGTGGGCCTTTCAAGAGATAAAATTATCCCATGGAATGACTAACTATTGATAGAGGAGATAAAATAATCCCATGGAGTTACTAACTATTGAAAGGTGGGGCTTTCAAGAGATAAAATTATCCCATGGAGTTACTATTGAGGGTTGGGGCTTTCAAGAGATAAAATTATCCCATGGAGTTACTATCCATTGATAGGTGGGGCTTTCAAGAGATAAAATTATCCCATGGAGTTCTATTGATAGGTGGGGCTTTCAAGAGATAAAATTATCCCATGGAGTTCTATCTATTTATAGGTGGGGCTGTCAAAAGATAAAATTATCCCATGGAATTACTATCTCTTGATAGATGGGGCTTTTAAGAGATAAAATTATCCCATGGACTTACTATTTATTGATAGGTGGGGCTTTCAAGAGATAAAATTATCCCATGGAATTACTAACTATTGATAGACGAGATAAAATAATCCCATGGAGTTACTATCCATTGATAGGTGAGGATTTCAAGAGATAAAATTATCCCATGGAGTTACTATTGAGGGTTGGGGCTTTCAAGAGATAAAATTATCCCATGGAGTTACTATCTATTGATAGGTGGGGCTTTCAAGAGATAAAATTATCCCATGGAGTTACTATCCATTGATAGGTGAGGATTTCAAGAGATAAAATTATCCCATGGAGTTACTATCTATTGATAGGTGGGGCTTTCAGAGATAAAATTATCCCATGGAGTTACTATCCATTGATAGGTGGGGCTTTCAAGAGATAAAATTATCCCATGGAGTTCTATTGATAGGTGGGGCTTTCAAGAGATAAAATTATCCCATGGAGTTCTATCTATTTATAGGTGGGGCTGTCAAAAGATAAAATTATCCCATGGAATTACTATCTCTTGATAGATGGGGCTTTTAAGAGATAAAATTATCCCATGGACTTACTATTTATTGATAGGTGGGGCTTTCAAGAGATAAAATTATCCCATGGAATTACTAACTATTGATAGACGAGATAAAATAATCCCATGGAGTTACTATCCATTGATAGGTGAGGATTTCAAGAGATAAAATTATCCCATGGAGTTACTATTGAGGGTTGGGGCTTTCAAGAGATAAAATTATCCCATGGAGTTACTATCTATTGATAGGTGGGGCTTTCAAGAGATAAAATTATCCCATGGAGTTACTATCCATTGATAGGTGAGGATTTCAAGAGATAAAATTATCCCATGGAGTTACTATTTATTGATAGGTGGGGCTTTCAAGAGATAAAATTATCCCATGGAGTTACTATCCATTGATAGGTGGGGCTTTCAAGAGATAAAATTATCCCATGGAGTTCTATTGATAGGTGGGGCTTTCAAGAGATAAAATTATCCCATGGAGTTCTATCTATTTATAGGTGGGGCTGTCAAAAGATAAAATTATCCCATGGAATTACTATCTCTTGATAGATGGGGCTTTTAAGAGATAAAATTATCCCATGGACTTACTATTTATTGATAGGTGGGGCTTTCAAGAGATAAATTATCCCATGGAATTACTAACTATTGATAGACGAGATAAAATAATCCCATGGAGTTACTATCCATTGATAGGTGAGGATTTCAAGAGATAAAATTATCCCATGGAGTTACTATTGAGGGTTGGGGCTTTCAAGAGATAAAATTATCCCATGGAGTTACTATCTATTGATAGGTGGGGCTTTCAAGAGATAAAATTATCCCATGGAGTTACTATCCATTGATAGGTGAGGATTTCAAGAGATAAAATTATCCCATGGAGTTACTATTTATTGATAGGTGGGGCTTTCAAGAGATAAAATTATCCCATGGAGTTACTATCCATTGATAGGTGGGGCTTTCAAGAGATAAAATTATCCCATGGAGTTCTATTGATAGGTGGGGCTTTCAAGAGATAAAATTATCCCATGGAGTTCTATCTATTTATAGGTGGGGCTGTCAAAAGATAAAATTATCCCATGGAATTACTATCTCTTGATAGATGGGGCTTTTAAGAGATAAAATTATCCCATGGACTTACTATTTATTGATAGGTGGGGCTTTCAAGAGATAAAATTATCCCATGGAATTACTAACTATTGATAGACGAGATAAAATAATCCCATGGAGTTACTATCCATTGATAGGTGAGGATTTCAAGAGATAAAATTATCCCATGGAGTTACTATTGAGGGTTGGGGCTTTCAAGAGATAAAATTATCCCATGGAGTTACTATCTATTGATAGGTGGGGCTTTCAAGAGATAAAATTATCCCATGGAGTTACTATCCATTGATAGGTGAGGATTTCAAGAGATAAAATTATCCCATGGAGTTACTATTTATTGATAGGTGGGGCTTTCAAGAGATAAAATTATCCCATGGAGTTACTATCCATTGATAGGTGGGGCTTTCAAGAGATAAAATTATCCCATGGAGTTCTATTGATAGGTGGGGCTTTCAAGAGATAAAATTATCCCATGGAGTTCTATCTATTTATAGGTGGGGCTGTCAAAAGATAAAATTATCCCATGGAATTACTATCTCTTGATAGATGGGGCTTTTTAAGAGATAAAATTATCCCATGGACTTACTATTTATTGATAGGTGGGGCTTTCAAGAGATAAAATTATCCCATGGAATTACTAACTATTGATAGACGAGATAAAATAATCCCATGGAGTTACTATCCATTGATAGGTGAGGATTTCAAGAGATAAAATTATCCCATGGAGTTACTATTGAGGGTTGGGGCTTTCAAGAGATAAAATTATCCCATGGAGTTACTATCTATTGATAGGTGGGGCTTTCAAGAGATAAAATTATCCCATGGAGTTACTATCCATTGATAGGTGAGGATTTCAAGAGATAAAATTATCCCATGGAGTTACTATTTATTGATAGGTGGGGCTTTCAAGAGATAAAATTATCCCATGGAGTTACTATCCATTGATAGGTGGGGCTTTCAAGAGATAAAATTATCCCATGGAGTTCTATTGATAGGTGGGGCTTTCAAGAGATAAAATTATCCCATGGAGTTCTATCTATTTATAGGTGGGGCTGTCAAAAGATAAAATTATCCCATGGAATTACTATCTCTTGATAGATGGGGCTTTTAAGAGATAAAATTATCCCATGGACTTACTATTTATTGATAGTTGGGGCTTTCAAGAGATAAAATTATCCCATGGAATTACTAACTATTGATAGACGAGATAAAATAATCCCATTTAGTTACTATCCATTGATAGGTGAGGATTTCAAGAGATAAAATTATCCCATGGAGTTACTATTGAGGGTTGGGGCTTTCAAGAGATAAAATTATCCCATGGAGTTACTATCCATTGATAGGTGAGGATTTCAAGAGATAAAATTATCCCATGGAGTTACCATTTATTGATAGGTGGGGCTTTCAAGAGATAAAATTATCCCATGGACTTACTATCCATTGATAGGTGGGGCTTTCAAGAGATAAAATTATCCCATGGAGTTCTATCTATTGATAGGTGGGGCTTTCAAGAGATAAAATTATCCCATGGAATTACTCTCTCTTGATAGATGGGGCTTTTAAGAGATAAAATTATACCTTGGAGTTACTATTTATTGTTAGGTGGGGCTTTCAAGAGATAAAATTATCCCATGGAATTACTAACTATTGATAGACGAGATGAAAATATCCTATGGAGTTAATATCTATTGATAAGTGGGGCTTTCCAGAGATAAAATTATCCCATGGAGTTACTATTTAATCACAGGTGGGGTTTTCAATGGATAAAATTATCCTGCAGGGGTCGGAGGGGGGGGGGGGGGGGGGGGTTGAAGTCCAACATATGAATTTATCTGATAAATGTACAAGTTATTCTTAGGCAGGTACAAGATATACATTTATCTGATTGAGATGATATGTAGGAGGGAATTCCAAGGTATAAATTCATCTCATGGATATGCTGCATATTGAAGGGAGGAATAACAAATTATAAATAAATAACAAGGTATAAATTTATCTGATGGACATGGTACATATTGATATCAGAGAGTTACATCTAAAAAAATTCTATGTATTTATAGAAGACAGTTACAAGTTATGAGTCATACATTTATCAAATGGAGTTAAATAATGTACATGCAATCAAAGTTAAAGCAGTTAAAGATGACTTGACAAAAACATGTGACATTTCAATATCCAAAAAAATAAGTACGAAAATATAACCCCACAATTTATCAGATCATATCCTAATGGATATACATACCAGAACCACACAGATATATCATATGGGTCTTGAGATATCTGTTAAATGTGGCTAGCACCCAGAAAAAAAGAGAATGCGATGAATCTTTGGCCATGTGCCCTTGCCAGATCAGAAATATATGGCATGTTCAAGTTTTTGCTTTTGTTTATTTAGAATGAAAATTTAATCATTTTCTCACTATCAAGAAATTAGCTGAAATATTATCAATCTGTTACATG
>CM057152.1:2802432-2946744 GCA_029962745.1 Echinometra lucunter | reverse complement strand
TTTGAAATACATTGTTGGTGGAAAGCTAGCAAACAATTTTTTTTTCTCTTCTCTCTCTCTTCTTTTTAAAAACATTGCAAGTTGACTGTCGTGTTGAATGGAAGGCAGTCTTGTGAGGGCAGTTTTCACTTAGCAAACAACAGTGGCTATCTGTCAAGGATATTCCAATGTAAGCACCAATTATTTCCTGCATTCAATTCAATAGAGTTTAATTTTACAACAATGTATTCTGAGATCTACTCTACTGACTAGTGTCAGGATGCCTATTATTAAGTGAAATGAAAGGTTTAATGGTAATTTCTGTTAACTGCCCAACTGAATTCCCATACTTAACTGACACAATTGAATTCATGTTGAACTTTCCCTGTAATATCACATACGACAATATGCATTCTATACTAAATACCAATAATATTCATGATTCAAAGTGATGGCATAGTTTGTCCGAAATACAAATTACTTGTGGCTAGCTTACAAAATGACTACATTTTTTTAATATTCCAGCAGTCCAAAATCTCAATCTCTTTATAGCCCAAACATTTCTATTCCCCATAGTTAATAATGACAAATACAAGACACTATACACAACAAAGTACTTCTCTTTGAATACATAAAATACATTTAATCATATAAACTTCTCAATTTATAAACTGGTAACTGTTCTCCTCTGCCTTGAAGTCTAAAAATATTCCACAATGATAGGATTAGAATTCTGCTCACATCTGTATGCAACAAAGAAAAACCAATGCCAAAGGATTTCTGCTTCTGCCAGAGAAACCTACTCGGGTGGAATAACAGTTTTTAATCTGCCTAACTGCACAAATTGAAAGTAAGTTTTGTGTAAGGCTAACACATCTGCAAAAACACGAACCCGTTTTATTATCCCGCAACAGAAAGGAAAAATATTCAATTTAATTTTCTTGCATAGCAGCTTCTTTCTTGTGATGCGGTTTATTTCCTTTCCTTTGTAGAGCTGGCTTTCAAAGCGCTGTTTCGATGTGTGGCAAAAGTCAATACATACGTATGTAGTGGTGGGATTATCACAGCATAGGGACATGTACATCACAGCATGGATGTAGAGTTGGCCATTTTTGGCAAGCAGTGAGGGAAATTATGCATTCACCAACCCAAGTTGGGGGTCATATAGAGGGACAAATGAGCTTTGACATCTAGGAAAATATAAATTACCATTGCATAAGTGACCAGATTAACATGGGTGTCAAAACTCATTAGGCCTTGTGATTCATTATATTCAGATCATTAACAAACATGAACAGCTCTCCATCAAAATAGTAACAAGATTTTAACAGAACAGAAATGGCTGTCAGACTTTCAACTTTCAAATGTGACTTTCACTGTCACATAATCAAAAGATATTTCCCCTGTTGAATGAAGCTAATACGGCATGTACACTGATTTTTTTTTTTAATCTGCCAAATAAAAAGATTTTGAACCAAAATGTAAACATTGTTACTGCCTACTAGAAGCACTAATATCAGAATCAGGTTTGCCCAATACAAAAAAAAAGATAGGCTCATTATTTTAGCAATGATTTCATGAATAGTCTTGTAGAATGATTTAGTTCAGGATTTTGATACCTACAGATATGCAGAACTATGAAGAATATACACCATCATCATACCCAAAAAGAAAAAATAGACCAATCTAATTATATTCTTTCTCTTTTTCTTTTCCTTTTTTTTTCCTAACCAGCCTACCATTCACTTGATTTCAGATTAGCATTCATACTTGCAAGTTCCAGCCCTTCCCAGCTTAAACAGTCAAAAGCAGGATTAAATCATTCATTTTCAAAGAGAAACAACAAATTTCTACTATCAACAACAAATGCAAAGAAGAATAAGAGCATAATACATTCAGACCAAGATAGTAACAGACACATATTTGCCAGTACATATCCACTAAGGCAATGTCATTTCAGATTGGCAAAATACAACCTGAAGATGGCGGTATTCATGCCTGGAGACATCACTATTTCGATTCCTTTGTAGTGTCAACATGAAAGCACACACTCCTGTTACAGATAAATAAGGCAAAGTATACTTGCAGAAAATATCAGTGCTACAGAAGACCTCAAAATATCAGTGTAACAGAAGACCTCAAAAATTAGTGGTTAAGGTATTTGCACACTTGACTTATGTGCTTTAACAAGCATATTTGTCATAAAAGAGATACAAAACATGTGACTAATGTATTCAATCATCAATAGAAATCCATACAAAAGGTGTGTTTCACTCCCAACAAAGCAATATTTTACCATCCACAGATGATCAGTGCATGACACAAGTAAGGAGGAATTTTATGATAAAAACAAGTTTCACAGGATCACACGGACTGAGTGCTCTCTAGGTATGCCTTCAATTGTCTACTTAAATCGAATCAAGTTTTTTTCAATCAATTCATAATTCCTAAACCTCTTTGTGATACATGCAACTGAAATGGGGCAATAAAAACAAACCTGCATGAAATTACAAAACGTGGTGTAAATTCCACATTTCCCAGTACAGTGACTGAACCATGACAAAAAATGCACATAACATATCAGGCCACTTTAACTGGTTGGCAAACTCAAGGTTCATCTCAGAATTCTAATTTGCTGTCAATTCAAGACAAAAAATACATTGTACTTCTCCTATTTCAACTTTTGAACTAAAAAATTGTATTTGGCAGCAAAAGTCCTTAAGAATGATAAAAATCAATCTTGTCTCTGGTCCATACACTTCAGGTTGAGTAGGTTGGTAAAATGTTTCCTTGAAATCCTTTGAAATATATTCTTTAGACTATGGGTGTTTTAAACTTTATGCAAGTTTCATCAAGACAGAAAAGAAAACTAGATGAATCCTCGACCACGCATGAAATTTATGCCTCTGCCCTTGCCAGATCAGAAGTATATGGCACATTCATGATGATTTTTTTTTTTCATTTTGATTGAAATTTTAATAAACTATTTTATCACTCTAAAGAAATTAGCTAAATACTATTATAACTGCATTAAATATCTGAAATGACTGCAAAGAATATTGCCCTTAAAATTATTGCCATACCACTCCTGTGTGTATAAATAACACTTTTAATTATGGAAAATGTATTAGGATACATTTAGATTACAAAACTGGAAAAAATGGTTCTATTTAAATGCCATTGTGTCAGCCACATTTGAAGTTGATTCGTCCAATTGATCTTAAGTTATCATGAGAACGAGCAATTTTCACATATACAATGACATCTGTGACCTTTGAACTTTGACCTCATGACCCCCACATCTACTCAGATCGTCATTCCAATAAGCACACCTAATCTAAGTTTGAAGTTGATCTGTCAAATGGTTAAGTTATTGCAAGAATGAGCATTTTCATGTGTATAATGACCTATATGACCTTTGACCTTTGACCTCGTGACCCCAAAATCTGATCAGATCATTGTACATACATATGCATACATGAGCTAAGTTTGAAGTTGATCTGACAAATTGTTCCTCAGTTATCGCGATAAAGACCCATTTTCATTTAAATGAGCTCTGTGACCTTTGATCTTTGACCTCCTGACCCCCAAATCTAATAAGATCATTGTCCCTCCCATATGCATACATGACCCAAGTTTGAAATTGATCCGTCAAATGGTTAAGTTATCGCGAGAATGAGCCATTTTCATGTATACCATGACCTTTAATCTTTGACCTCCTGACTCCCAAATCTAATAAGATCGTTGTCTCTCCCATATTCACACATGACCCAATTTTGATGTTGATCCGTCAAATGGTTTTTAAGTTATCAGGAAAATTAGCCATTTTCATGTATATAATGACCTCTATGACCTTTGACCTTTGACCTTGTGACCCAAAAATCTAATCAAATCATTGTCCCTCCCATATCCCTCCCATATGCATACATGAGCCAAGTTTGAAATTGAACCGTCAAATGGTCCTCAAGTTATCACAAGAATGAAAACGGGATGGACGGACACATACCAACCCACGACCCGAAAACATAATGCCCCTGGCAGCACGTTTCCGTTTTACACCGTAGCCTAGGCAGTTTTTCGATTAATTGCATCAAACGTGCTGGTTTCAAAGTCTAGGTTTCGTTTCAGCCAGAATGAATCTGTTTTCAGCTTTAGCTACGCCACGTACAGCGGCGCACGTGGCGATTGTGTACATGTACAGAGAGAATAAATGACAGAAAAGGCAAAGAAATACAGAAGGAAAAAGGGCCTTCAAGGAACTGAAGGCAAAGAAACAGACGAGAGGATTGCCCAAAGAAATGTAAAAAGAAAGATGGATCCATAGGCCTAGAAGTCCCAAGTCCATAAAGAAAAGGGAAAGGTATTGATAAAAGAAAAAAAAAACACGAAGAAATAGTGAATTCTGTATCCTCTGTTCTTTCTTCATGTATTTCTTTGTTCTTCCTCTCATCTATCCTCTCCCATGTCCTATGTTTTTATTTGTTCTTCCTTCCCTCTATCTTCTTCTCTCTCCTTATGTATTTCATTGTTTTTTTCTCCTTTAGATAAGATCAGGCTCAGCTCGTTCGCGCACATTATTACAATGTATGAAATGCATGCAGTGGATATCTTGGCTGTCCTCTATATGTGCGCTGAGGACTTAGACTCTTTCACAAGAGCAGTTGTAGGATATTTTCGCGAAAATGCCTAGGCAACGGTGTAAAACGGAAACGCGCCCCCCGGCACCCACCTTCAGTGGTGGGCGGAGGCATAAAAATATCTTTCATATAACACATTTATATCTAAAGTTTGAAAGTTCTTTTCATGTGTTACCATTTTAAAAAATGAATGTCTCTAATGTCTCGATATCTTAGCTTCTCCAAATTTCCTTTTGGGTGTAACATAATAGTTGTATTAGATTTTTTGAGCATGTCACTACAACAAGTATACTGTAGGGGTAGAGCAAGTACCATAATTTATAAATATCCTGTATATCTACGAAAAGGTCCATACTAATTTTTCAAAATTATTATGTCTTGAGGATATCATAAGAAAGTGATGATTTGCAGTACCGGTACACAAACTAAAACCAAAATGCTGAGTATATAAGTCTTTCACAGATAGATGCTCTTAAGAAACTTATGAAATTAATAAATAATTTAAATGAGTTCATGAAGATAGATGTTCAGAGATTTTATTCTACACGAAGGGTGAAAATCTTTAAAGAAGTGAGGTACTGAGTCAGTATCAAGCCAGTATGATAAGCATGTATATAGACCATTGAGCAATGGTGGATTTGGTTCACATACAGGCCTGTTCATACATAGGTTTAGTACACAACCCTATGTTCCTTAGAGGTATATCAGACATATGCTCCACAAAATGGAGTGGCCATCTTACTCTCTCTATTCACTTTTGCCACAGTACACCATGCATGTACTAGTATTAACCTCTTGATACTAAGTCCAAGATGACGTGCATAATACCACATTCAGATTTTCTTCAACAGGTTAATGAAACAAAAGCTTCAAAGCTGTCATCCAATATTACCTTCAGTGGCCAAAGAGATTTCTTTCCAAAACATTTCTTTAGAGTCTATGCTTATTGCCAAAGTATATACTCATCCAATTCAGACAAGGAAGCTTCAGTTCTCCATTTCACAGCATACAGCCATTTCCCTATGGACTCTCTGATTGGAGAGGAACCATGTAATATATCGTCACTGTCAAAACCTTCATCATTTAGCTGATGCCTTTGCTTCTGCCATCTCCTCCTCTACTGCCTGCCTTCTCTGGGTAAAGTCCTCCATGAAACTTGTCATCTCATCTTCCTCCAGACGTGGGACCACTTTGATTCCCACAGAGTGTGCTGAGCCAATGGCCATCTTGCATATATGATCCATAGGAAGACCTTCTAGGTTCTCATCCTGACTCTTGATCTGGGCAATCTCGTAGATGTGCTTCAGAGAGATGACCCCAAACTCTTGTTGACCTAAGAGAGGAATCAAATGAAAACAAAGGAGATGGTTAAGGCACAAAGTAATCTAAATTCTACTGTAATATCAATACCGGTATCATCTAATTTCACCTGATATATAACTTCACCAATATACACATAGCTTTACCTAAGCAGCAAGGCCTGGACATGAAACATATAGTGAACCCTCTGAAGAGAGCACCAAAGGGACATGTCATGCATATAATTGCAACATCAAAATTTACTTTCAAAACACGCGTTGTAACATGTAGACTGCTGTAAAGAGTAACCCCCTTGCTTAGTAAGCCTAACGGGAATCTTGTACCCCTGAAATAACTTGTCTGTGTGAGGGATTAACTTTTTTCCGGCACAGCCTGGCCAAGACTTGTCAACTTGTATTAACCACATCCCTGACTTTTCACTCTTCCCTGTAGGGAATAAAGTGTGGTTCATATGTTTTTTATGGTATTACTATTCTTAAGCATTTCAAAGCTACTAGTTTTGGTTCTTTTGCAATAATACATCCAGTAATATAAATCTGAATATGATGGAGAAAACTCATGTTTCAAAGGCACAAATAAATGTATTAGGGCTGCACGATATAGAGATGATTACTTCCAAAATACCGTCCATCACTGGATCAAAAAAGCTTTATAACAAAAAATACCATGTGTAAAGAGGCAACCGCAGGACAAAATTACCATAAGGAAATTCCTAACTTTGGCAAAAAAATAATACAGTTATCCAAAATATCTCACAGATGTAATGATATATCAGTTCTTAGAGTGGAGAAGTGCTGGCGAACATGTGTTTCTAAGCCAAAAGTATTAACACATCTTAGTGTCACCAACTTTGCATCTTTATCTTTGTCAAAATACTCCAAAGCTCAGTAATTATTTATTTGTTGTTGATTTACATTATCTAATATTTTATTAATCATAAATCAAACTTACTGACATGCTCGTATCAACAATTTCAAATATCGCCCAGGACAACGTATCATATGATCCCAAAATTCATTATTTAATATTTCAATTTCAATATTGTAATATTTCATATTTTTGTGGTATTGTGAAGTCATGGATCATATGTTTTAGTTTTTGTTTTTATTTATGGAGCTACATATTATCTAAACTTAATATTGCAATTAAATTTTGCTTACTAATCAACAGAAAAATGAGTGTGTGTTTTAATAATCAACAGATAAATGAGTGTGTGTTTTACCCGGGGGCTGCAGCCTTCCTCAAGAGCCATGTTCATATAACTGCAAAACTACAAAACATGCAACATAAAATATATATTTATATGCAAACTTTGGAGCTTCTTATGAAACCATTCCATTTGCAGATGAAGAATTTCAAAACCTATTCCTACCTGGTTGATATGCTCCTTTCTTCATGCCTGCTGCCTGCTTCAAGAAGTATGAAACTGGTGGTGTGGTGAACTTAATGGAGTATGTTCTATCAGGCTACAATGTAAATAGAGAAACAAAAGGCTTTTTTAAAATGTTATCCAATCATTATGGTACAATGTTCACCAATGATAAAAGTGTTCTATCAGTGTATGTTTTCAGAACTCTGGAAATATAACCTTCAGCTGTATTAATTTTCTTTTTCTTTTTCTTTTTTTTTTCAATAATCTATTTCCAATATTCATCTCCTACCTAATAATTCAGTACTGGTAATATCAATCCCTTTTTTAATGACATATTAAAGAAAAAAAAAAAATTCTTCAACTTAAAATCAAAGTGACTACCAGTATCCCCACTTCTCAACCCAAATGATATTCTGTTCTCAACTATCCATCTAATCTCGTAACATCAAAGCCCTGTTATTTGGTATCAGTGCAATACTATTTTCAACCCTGTTGACCTGAATCCTTTAACATAGTCTGACAACAAATTAGTTAGTACTTGTTCAGTGTTAAATATTCAAATATTTTTGCGCTCATTTCATACATCTGAACTGGCAACATACTGTATTCAAAATGCCACAGTACTGGACTGTATTAATGAAACAATTCATCCACAGCAAGTTATTTAAAAGCATACATTTCACTAAAAGAGAGAGGGGGGAGGGAAGCAGGTGGAGAGAGGGAGAGATAGAGACAGAACTCACATTGATGTAGATTTTTGATGGCAAGGGAATCCCCTCCTTGATGTGTTTAGTTTTTTCATTGAAGTCTTTGCAGAACTGTCCAATGGCAATTCCTCTCTGGAAGGCAGGAATAAACAGAAAAATAATTGAAATCACAAGTGACTCATCATTCTCCTTTGTTTTGATATCCTAGACCTACTTGCTTTCTTCGCTTCGCATCTCTGTGGTCACATACATGTAACCATATTCCAGTCTCGAAACAATCATGGTACCAGTACACAAAAAAGGGAATACTTGCATTTCTGTTGGATCAGTCTACAACAAGCATTGGTAATCATGGCCGACCATTACTTTGTTCTATCATGGCGATCTACAATAAATGGTACACTTCAAGTTATGTATACTTTTCCCTTTACTTTCCTTTCCCTTAATAAAGCCCAATTAACAAATTTCTTTTTTACTTAAAAATAATCAATTCCTTCCTTTCATCAAATACTTGTTTGAAACTCTGCAATTTGTGCCCTCACTCTCACAACAAGGTCCCCCTCATAAATGTCTGCAACTCCCCCTTCCATAAAACTCTAATACATGTATATGTTTAGTGAAAGCTTTTTTTTTTTTCCTTACCTGTCCCAGCACAGGACCAAGTGGAGGGCCTGGGGCAGCTTGCCCTGCTCTGATGTATGTATGAAACTGTATGTATGAAACTCTGCAATTTGTGCCCTCACTCTCACAACAAGGTCCCCCTCATAAATGTCTGCAATTCCCCCTTCCAAAAAACTCTAATATTTGTTTAGTGAAACCTTTTTTTTTTCCTTACCTGTCCCAGCACAGGACCAAGTGGAGGGCCTGGGGCAGCTTGCCCTGCTCTGATGTATGTCCTGATGACATTGCCAGGATTAACTTTCTTAGCAGCATCCTTTGCTGCTTTGGCCGTCTTGGTAGCTCTTGACATTGTGATATATCTGATAAGGTAGGCTGGGAGCAAAGTCTGTGTTCCTCAATGCAAATGCATCTCACCTAGTTTGTTCACTGAAATAAGATAAATATGGAAGTTTTTATTTGCTCTTGAAATTTCTACTACTTATTAGATAGAGGCGGTCAGTGGGGCCAGAATTATCAACTATCATGTTGTATCAGTGGAACAATTGAGGATACTAAGACTGAAGGCAAATTAGGTTCATGCTCATGGAAATGCAAACTTACAAACTTACTTTTACACAGTGCATAAGTCACAGTTAATGTCTTCATGACCAGCAGGTATGTATGGACACCTCATCATAGTCTGTTGCCAATCGGTCTAAACAGTGGCTAAAAATGAAATTTTGCGATGATTTTTGGACCCATACATTGTTGTAAAGGTCATGTTCCTGGACATTGTTTCCATATTTTAAAATGGGCAACAAGTTTTTTTGAAGGGGAACTGGGAGAGGGGGGGGGGGCACCATAATGGATGCACAGACATTTCAAACTGACGAACAACTTCAAACTGACAAACAACATATATTTTGAAACACTGAATGAACTGGTTAATTTGAAATGAGAGAGATCAGTGCGTGGCTCGGAAACCTGAAGTTGTTCATGAGATTGAAGAATTCTTCAGATTTTTCTCTCATGCATGTTTATGAATTTGTCCTTTGTTAACATGTTTTGTTCTTTTAGTGCATGATATCATTCTTCATGTATGAAGTTTTCTTGTTCGTAAATTTGAAATATTGTTTTGATTTTCTGTTGTTTCTTTAAAAAATTAATACTTTTGTTTATGACCCCTATGGCTGCTCATAGTCATGGTTGGTGCCCCACCTACATGTAGAAGTTCTTTTATGAACTTCTTAGGGGCTCCTAACCCGATGGTCATTTTTTTTTCATTGTACATGTTTTTTATACACACCTCAAAAAAAGTAACTAACCACTTTGTCTTTTGATCATAGCTCAAATATGGTGTGTTGCATCGGACAACTTTAAGAGAATTTGAAAGAAAATTTAATGCCAAACATTTTGACACTTCATTTGTTGAAATCGAATAAAGAATGTGAGCACAATGACTATTCATATGGAAATACCCCCAAAATAAAAGTTGCAGCAATCCCTATTGATATGGCAGTCTCTATTCCCAGAATGGATTCTGGTTGTCATCTTTATCTCTTTGTTTTCAGACAATAGGATATAAACAAAAACACAGAGGTGGTGTATACAATCAGTGACAGTCAAAACATGTCCGATCAAAGTCATTCTTAATGCAGGAGGCAATGGATGTCCGGCAAGGAAAAGTGTCAGCGCCCAGAAGGATGCCTAGGTTGTTTGAAAATGAGAGATGGCATCTTGCCGGAGATGCATCCTTTTAACACTGGATTTTGAATGTGCCATGCTCGACAGCCAATCAAAATCCAGTATTCCATGAAGAGTTACTATAATAGCAAAGTTACTATTATAGTAAGTTTTATGCAACGGGGCCCATGAGAAGTTTCACTGTTTTAATATAAGGAGATTAATTTGAACAGCATTTTAAAAAAGAAATGAGTAAAATCAGTCAAAGAATAAGAAAATTACACTCATTTAGATTCTACATTTTCTAGTAAATTACTCACGGTTCTGCAAATTGGCAACACTGATGACTTCATATGCGAGCAGGTCTCCATTCACTTTGTACATGAAATTTCACATTTTCTCAATTTTCTTGGAAGTTACACATTTTTAACCCATTCGTGACAGGAATTATTTAAAGCCTTATTTGATCAGCTTTTATTCTTCAAAATGGCAACACCAACATTCTTATTTTATTGCTACATTTTTCTTATAAAACATCATGTATCTGAAATGAATATAAATTGACAGAAATTATGATGAGAAGTCAAAAAGTTTCCAATTTGCAGGGGAAAACGGTGATTTGAAACCTTCTATCACATTGCCAATTTAAGGATTTAAGTGCTTATTTTCCTTTAAAAAAATTTCAGCATCAAACAACGAACATTGACGCAACCAAAATGGGCACAGTTTGTGTAGAATTTTTTGCTCTTTCTGCTCATGTATTTAGTATGATTTTTAGGGCTTTGCATCAAAAGATATTAGGCCAAACCACAAAATGTGGACCTCTGTCATGAATGGGTTAACCCCCATAGTCAATGCATGTTCAGAAGAATTGCTTTTTACATAACATACTTTGACTATGGGGTAAGAAAATGTGTAACTTCCAAGAAAATTGAGAAAATGTGAAATTTCATGTACAAAGTGGTAAGCACTATATAGGTACCAATCCTGCAGACGCAAGCTGAAACCCTAACCCTAATCCTAACCCTAATCCTAACCATAACCCTAACCCTAACCCAACCCTAATCCTAATCCTAATCCTATGAATATTTAAGAATATTTATGAGCTTGCGTCTGCAGGATTGGTGCCTATATAATGCTTACCGTACAAAGTGAATGGAGACCTGCTCGCATATGATGTCATCAGTGTTGCCAATTTGCAGAGCCGAGAGTAGTTTAATAGAAAGTGTAAATGAGTGTAATTTCCTTATTCTTTGACCAATTTTGCTCATTTCTTTTTTAAAATGCTGTTCAAATTTATCTCCTTTTATTGAAATAGGTCTAGAACCTAGTGAACTTCTAACTAATGTTAGGGTGGACTTTCCCTTTAAGTTACACTGTTACTTACACTGTTAGTGTTACTTAGACCGAAAATTCTGTCTCCAGTTTCGTTGTTAGTTAGCCTCTTAATTTTGGTATGGTCAGCTCTCGTCATTTATTGAGGAGAGCCGACCATACCCAAAAAGGTGCTAACGACGAAATTTGAGACAGAATTTTTGATCTAGCCTGCCTGTGCCTAGCATGGGCCTGAGCTGCGCCTGCGCCTGGGCCTGGCCCTCGACGTGACCCTCAGCTACAGCCGGCCGGCCGGTGCGCGTGTTTTTTTACCGTACCGCTAACGCGTCATATTCTCTAATTTAATGCCAAAGAGCGACTTGAGCGGAGGCCGTTATCTGTCTACGAATGCCTCGGCTATCTCGATCTCGCTCGCGCGCGCGCTATACAAATCACACATGCAGCATAGCAGCCTATACTCTTACCGTAGCGTAGACTTCGAGTTCGACAACGTCTACCTCTTCAGTCTTCGATCAGTAGATCTATCTAGGCCTTGTTGCCATAAACTACCATTACAATATACCCCAATTTATCCTCATTATCAGGTCCTTCGGAGAGGACCTTAAGCCGTCGGTCCCCGGCCTGGTTGCTTGCTCACAGGCACTTGTGGTTTCTTAGCAGTCGGGTAAAAACCTCGATGTATATGTGTGTACTCATGTCTATATAGTGACTGCAATCACTAACGAGGCAAAGTCCACGCGCATGCGTATTGCACAATTATTGCACAACTTTCGTGGTATTGCACTTTTTTGCGTACCGAAAGCGATAATGGCCTCTGCTCAAGACGCTCTGCGGCATTAAATGAGAGAATCTGACGCGTTAGCGGTACGGTAAAAAAACACGCGTCCCGGCCCCCGGCGCCGGCGCACGCGCTACTGAATGGCTGCAGGAACTGTTACCCCTTCACATCACATTCACAGTTTCTCGATGTAGACGTTATTATGGCTACGAGAAGCTTCAAGTGATGATCGTAGGCCTAGATAGATCTACTGATCGAAGACTGAAGAGTACGTTGTCGAACTCGAAGTCTACGCTACGGTAAGAGTATAGGCTGCTATGCTGCATGTGTGATTTGTATAGCGCGCGCGCGAGCGAGATCGAGATAGCCGAGGCATTCGTAGACAGCCTCCGCTCAAGTCGCTCTTTGGCATTAAATTAGAGAATATGACGCGTTAGCGGTACGGTAAAAAAACACGCGGCCGGCGCGCGTGTTTTTTTACCGTACCGCTAACGCGTCATATTCTCTAATTTAATGCCAAAGAGCGACTTGAGCGGAGGCCGTTATCTGTCTACGAATGCCTCGGCTATCTCGATCTCGCTCGCGCGCGCGCGCTATACAAATCACACATGCAGCATAGCAGCCTATACTGTACTCATGTCTATATAGTGACTGCAATCACTAACGAGGCAAAGTCCACGCGCATGCGTATTGCACAATTATTGCACAACTTTCGTGGTATTGCACTTTTTTGGTAAGCACTATATGGGTACCAATCCTGCAGACGCAAGCTGAAACTCTAACCCTAATCCTAACCCTAATCCTAACCATAACCCTAACCCTAACCCTAACCCTAACCCTAACCCTAATCCTAATCCTAATCCTAATCTTAATCCTATGAATATTTAAGAATATAAATATGAGCTTGCGTCTGCAGGATTGGTACCTATACAGTGCTTACCCACTTTTTTGCGTACCGAAAGCGATAATGGCCTCTGCTCAAGACGCTCTGCGGCATTAAATGAGAGAATCTGACGCGTTAGCGGTACGGTAAAAAAACACGCGGCCGGCGCGGCGTAACTATTTGCACGAGAGTTAACGTGCAAAAAACAGCAAAGACATGATTGATACCGATAGCTTCATACTTACTACATAAAATCATACATATTTCATTCAAGAAACAAACAATTTTATAAATACTCATGGAATATACTACGGAATTATTCAATGTAAAAATACAAATACATATTCTAAAGGAGAAATACTATAAACATGAAAGGTTAATAATCTCACATACCGGCAGTAGAGGCGCACGGCCGATATCGGAGACTGTCTCCTTTATGGGAGATAGTTTCCTATATCGGAGACTGTCACTGTGGCACGATCGGCGCGGCAGCCAGCGGTCTCCCATTTCGGACACTATCGCCGATGCAAGAGACAATCTCCGTCATTGGCGACTCTTTGAAAATGTGATCATAACAACAATCTTAAGTCTCCCATTTTGGAGACTGCGGTTTGGGAGGTAGATCTATTTAGGGTCTGACTCGAATGCAATCTTTTTCTTTGTTGTTGTTGTTTTTTCCATACAAGACTTACACTTTCTGGATGAACTAGTTTCTATTCTCCAGACGTTTTTGATTTTATAATATGATGTGAACATGATGAATGGGTAAATACATTCAGATTTGTATCATTTTTTATCATAAAATGCCTGTCACAACATCTATGACACGAGTATGAGTGTTTCAGTTAAATGTAATTTTAATTGACATTGTCCGGTTGTCCAATATGTTGACATTTATGTTTGTTGTTGCCTTTCACTGTTGTTTTTGCTCAGTCTAATTTTGCAAAATTAGAAAATGAAAATTCTGAAATCTTAATTATATCATCCCCTCTTTTTTTTTTTTTTTTTTTTTTTGGGGGGGGGGGGGCTACTTTAAAGTTTCTTTTTCAGCAAATAATCAGGATAATAAATGGGCCAACAATTGCCGGACCTGCATCCTGTCTGTGTGCTGCTAATTTTAGGCATATTCTATTCCGAAGGGATGCTAGATCAGGTAAGCCTATAAAACTGTTTCTTGAAAATATTCCTTATGCATGTACGCAAATGAGCCCATAATGGCATAAAAATGGTTGTTTCAAAAGAACAGGAAAAGAAACATTTCTGTGTAGCTCATGAAAAATTCAAAATAGTTTGTTCGAGTTTGTTCATATAAAATGTTCGGAATTAATAGCAAATCAATAATTTGACAGGTAATTTATATGAAATTTATATTCACATTTCACATGCATATTCAATGTACTTGCTTGCATATCTAGGTACTTGTGCCCCCAAATTGAAGAAGTTAATCACTCTGTACGGTCAGCAGAACTGGTAAAGCAGCTGCTTTATCAAGAACTTCCAAGGAGATAGGAATTAGGATCCCGCATCTTGGATGTAGGCCTAGCTGATGATCGATGCAAGGTGGCAATAGGTCTTCAGAAACTTAGAACTGAAATAGTTATACCGGTACAACTGTACTTTTCATATTTTATGACCAGTGACACAGGAAAGAACAACTCCTTTAGAAAGCCAATTCTTTGTTTTGCAAGAACATTTATTTGAAATAATACTGGTAACAAAACACAGAAAATTCATAAAAGAAAAAGGAAGTCCAGCAGTACATAGAACCCTTAACTCTCTTTGCAAAGCGTGGATATCTTTTCCACGAACATTACAGTGTGTCCACATATGATGTAAAACACTACAAAGATTAAAGGCTAAAAAACAGTGATTAATAATAAATTGATTACAACCCCACTGACATGTATGTCAATAAAGTAAGATGAACATTACAGCATGATGAGTGGCATCACTTCTGTATTGAGTACTATCTGATATTAAAAATGGATAACAATTATTTAAATGTCATGACAATCGGCAAGAAGGTATCAGTATGTTGCACAATAAAGTTATATGAAAATAAATACCCATCTTGAAGTAACCTGTACAGTTTTGGCATGTGTAAACATAAAACAAAGTAAAATGTATTTTCCACAGAAATACATGCATGAAAAATAAAGTAAATAAAAAACATGATCTCCACACTTCTTTCTTCTAAATAGAGATATGTAACCAATCATATTCATAACCGAGGCAATGAAAAATCAATGATATGCATTATGACTGAAACCAGAAAATGAAAATTGTACTTGTCATATAATGATGAATCTACTTATGAAATATGTGAATAGCTTTCTGGTGTTGACCCCCTCCCCCTCCCTCAATAATATTTCGTCAAGTTTCATACACTTAAAGTATCGTAACGTAACTCGATCAAAGCTTTGGTAGATGACGAGGCACAGCAGACTCGCCGACTTGAGCAGAATATTTTTTTTTTTTTTTTATAGTGTTTGGGATGGCTTGAAACTGAATCATCTTCCAGATTCTGATGTCGCAATGTAGTTTGACTAACTTCAGCATTGGTATGGATATGCAGCATTATCACCTGAAGAAAAAAAAGAGAGACGAGGATTAATTTTTCACCTTTATTTTCTATAAGTATGTGCAATCAAAGGCCAACAAGTATTATGACTGAAATTAATTGCCTATATATGTAAATCTAAGTCAGAAATAATCTGTAAAGGATTTATTTTTCTGTGTATGCAGCAGCCTGTGCAGTTATGTATTTTAATCTGTTGTAATTATATTGTTTACTTGTATGTTATTAAATGTAAATTGTGAATGTGAGCAATTCAACCACTGGCTGCCACTCACAAAATGGAATAAACTTCATGTATGAAAAAAATGAAAATAAAGTTATAGAAGTTTCTTAATTTAATGTTAATGTTATATGATTCAGTAAGTATGATTGTGAGTTAGCAGATGGTAAGGAATAAACCATCATGGTAGCAGATTCTGTTGTGTGTAATGCAGCTAGCCAGTCACAGTCCTGAGGATCAAGACTACATGTCCACCGGCTGCGTTGGTCACGTAAACTTCAGAAAGGTCATTGTCAAGTAAGTTGAATTCCGATTAAACTTTGCTTTAAAATCCATGAAAAGCCAGCATGGCCAAGCTGAGATTCCTCACGTCGTTTCATCTAAATCCCCATTAAGAGAAATATAACATGAAATATAAGGGGGGAGGGGGAGGAGGAACGTTTGTCTGCTTAATTATTTTGACTAGTCATGAATGAACGTCAGCTGATCTATCATCACCCGAGTAGACTGGCGAAGTCAAGGTCCAATCGGCATACGTCCATGCACTGCCTCCTCCTCCCCCCAAATCGAATTCATGAAAATTTGAATCCATATTCACACATAAGTTTCAACCATTCGAGATTCATATTTTGTTGATGTATTTACAGATCTACTGTATTTCATTTCATATTGCCATTGCCGTCGCGCCTGTTGACATTTTCACATGCGCCACCACCATGACCACGCGGGAGATTATGGACTTGTGCAATACATGCATGCATGCGCCAAGTTCACTGCACTGTACATACTGCCATATGCCAGAGATCTCGCCGCGCCTCATGCAACACACTTGATCATTCTTCTGTTATTGATTGCGTAATTGCCAATATTCAATCAAACATGGATAGTCGGCACAAAACAACTCGATTTCTTTTAAAAATTTATATAAATTATATATTTTATAATAATTATGCTTACCCAAGTTCAAGTCATCATACATGACCATCGCAATTACCTCAGCAACAGGGGCCGACGGGAGAGTTTATTTGCAATGATTTTCCTTTTGAACATAAGTCAACAGGCTGGGCTGGGCTGAATACGATGTGTGAGTATGGATTATAAATAAACATAATTATAAACATTTTTAAAAAAATGCCATTTACTATTACAGTTAAGCCGGTTTCCATTAAAAAGATTTCTTTTATTTCTTCACTATTTAAAAACAATATCTTCACAAATTCACAAGGTAGCAACACATTCTCAAGTATATTCACATGCCAGAATCATAGAAAAAACATTTTGATACACTGAGCTAAATTATTAACAAAAGAAGTCAACATAACTTTTGACATAAATATTTGGGAGAAAGAAAACAAAATCTGTATCGATCATCCGATTGTGCTTAATATGAACGTGCCTAGATGTATGGAAGTGTGTGTGTACATGTTATCCGATACTACGATAGTGTGTGTGTGGACGTGACTAGCCTCGGCTGGCTACCGAGAAAGGAGTTGCAGTGAACAAACCACCATTGCGCAATGATTAGACGGTGGAATTTTGAAGTAGACGGTGAAAAGGGGTATTTTGATCCGAGGAATCCGATTATCACATTTTCAATTAGCGCAAATGTACCCCCGAGACCGCAAATGTAAATAACCAAATTCGAGCTCCGATTTGGGAGACAGTCTCCTAAATCGGCGACCACAAAAGTCTCCCATAACGGAGACAGTCTCCCAGTCAAGAGACAGTCTCCGATATCGGCCGTGCGCCTCTACTGACCGGGTACTTCAAGTTCTTGCTCTCAGTCTAGTCCGACCCATATATGCGCGCGCTGCACATACAATTCAATTTTAAAAATCCTAGAATAAATATTAAAAACATCTAACTTCATGAAATAAACTTTGTATAGATATTCATATATATTTCTAATGAATTAGATATATTCTTTATATAATATTTACAATAAATCTATATTTTGATAGACGCTAATCATCGAAATGCATATGATGCCGCTGTTAACAAATTGGCAACTGTGTAGGTCCACGCTGATCGTTCGGACGTCGATTTTCTCATGAAAAATGGCGATTACTATCAGCGAAATAAAGAAGTTGAGGGTAGCTGATCTAAAGACAAGACTGTCAGAACTTGGTCTTCCTATAAATGGTAATTGATTTGTTTATTCATGTTAATGAATGGTTAATTTAAGATTGTGCATCTGTGGATGATATGTTGCATTCCGTTTGTTGCGTTGTTGACCCACATATTGATATTTACGTCAACTATTCCGAAGTGAGAAGAGTGTTGAAAAAGCTGAAGGCTGAAAATGAAGGCAGTGTATGCAGCCACATATGCATGTGTCTTTACCTTACGACCACACGCTTGTGGCTGTATCCACAGCATCGACATGAGGATACAGCCACACTTCCCATACATGCCATAGCCTAGACCGAAGTGTTCTGTCTGTAAGACTCAAACAGTCGTCGTTACTTAGCCTCGTATTTTGGTAGGGTCGGCACTCCTCCTTTTTTTTTCGCAGAGAGATCAGCGAATTCGCTTCTCCTTGCATTTCAACCGGCTATTCAAACGATCGACCACGTACATTTGGCCATAGATCTATGCGTACGAACAATGTTTTTGTTGTTGTTGTTTCGTATTGGTCGCTCGTTAACCCATAGACGTACATGTACAGCGTCGCCTAAAGGCGACGTTTTGCATGTTGTGAGAAAACTAGGCCTTCCCATGACCTGGGACCTGGATAGGGAGAAAGAGCAAAAATTGGCCAATCAGGAGGTACCTCTCATACCTCATGAATAAATTTGCATGCTGAGCTATTTATTTTAGAAAGGCCCCAATTGGACATTTCACTCTGAGTCCGTACGAGCCTGGAAAATGTTGACGTCGCTGCATAAAAACCGCGCGTATCCAGGAAAATCCCATATTATCGATATTTGCGATCGCAATATTGTCTGACTGGGACTCAAACATGGCCACCAGTTTGGCTCTGCGATACGCAGGGGAGCTAGATTTCATACTTTATTTGCATTGTCTAATCATTTTTTTTCATTAATTTACATCTATTCAAACCTTTGTTCAGGATAATTCTTACTTTCTGTGGATATATTAGCGTTTGATTTTTTGTCTAGTGGAGTTTTGGTGAGTTCTGGTTGAGCATTGTGTTTCTTTGATGCGACGTTGATCTGTGCACTGACTAGCACAAGAGTTTTTAGTTTGACTACGTCAGTGCTTGATTTTTCCCCTGTCGTTTCTGCTTTTAGTTTTGCTTCTACACCCTTCTGTCGTCACTGTGAATAACTGTCATGTGATGTATCTTTATTTCTTTACAGAAAATTGTGTTCGTTTGTTGTGTATTTTCCATGTTTAGCCTGAATTTCGCCTGAACCAATAATCTGTTTTATTTGCGCAGCGCCATGCTGTGACCTGTGTGTATTGGACGCACTACGTTACCTGTCGTGTTGTATACGTTTGACTGTGAAGTGTGAGTGTAAACAACCTAGCGATTTTGGTCTCAATCTCTGCAATCCTATTTTTAGTAGCCAAATTATTGATACATCTGGGAAATACAGGTCCTAAATGTGTTGATTCTCTTTCCTGGTTGTGTTCCCATTGAGAATGAAAAATATGACATGAAAATTTTATGTCTCGTACATCAATTTTTCATCGACATCGTGAATCAGTGCCCTGCATGTCTGCACATGCACCAAGCTGGTGGCCATGCATTCCAACACCTAGACTATATATGGCTTTGCCATTTATGAAAAATATAAATAACCACCCCTAATCCTAATAAAGACAATCACAAAAACAATTCTACTTCTCTTCAAAATTTTCCCCCTGAATTTCTCTTCCTCTTTGATGATAGAGACAGTGTATCGCTATCGGGAAAAAATGGGGAGAGGAAAACTTGCTACAAATCTGTTTCATAATTCAGGCTTTGTTTCCCATTCTCAACCTCTCTTATCATCTCAATTTCTTTTCTGGCTGGCCAAGACTGAATTTGTTTATAAACAGGAGATAACGTTTCGATAGACACCACCAAAAATCTGTAAACACAATGCAGCTGGCCTGTGTACTGTGCACGTGGCCTGGCCTGGGAGCTTGATCTAGCTGGGGTCGCTAGTCTTTATTTCTAGTAATTATTCACTTACTATTTATCCTAATAAACTTCTTTATTACAGTTTTGATGTATTTTCATTCATATGAATGTCGAATCCAATTCAGACAACTGTGTCACTTGCTCAAATTTCTTATTACAATATTTGCCTATATAACATGTCTCTAAAAATGCTTACATACATTTGAAAGGTTTAGAAGACAAGACTACACATTCACGCTTCGTTCAGATCACGATACACATTCACTGCACTGCACAATGTCTGTTATCGGGCGGGAAAGTGATAAGCGTATGGCATTGTCCTAAAATTTGCATACGCAGTGTGGGTTGTTCTATTTCTTTCAGGGGGGTGAAACTTTCGGAGTTCATTGATTTTGCATTATGTATAAATCAAAACATGATTGCATGTACATAACTATTCATTTTCACGTAAATAAATTCGAATAATACAACAATCCATTCTATAATTCTACATTTTAATGATCATACTTTTGACGTAATTGTCTGATCCCTTTGTGAGAAATAAACTCTGCTGTCTGGACTTTTTCGTGGATTGGAGATTACATGATCGTATGGGGGTGAAATATGCAATAGATTTGGAAAATGAATGGACAATAATGATATATTGCACTATATGAAGAAAAGAGCAGAGTGGAAGATGTTTGAATTATTTCATTCTATTGACAAGACACAGAAAATGAAGAGATACGTGATGGCATTGTTTTTCCCCAATGAATAAAATCATTTTCTTGAGCGCGGACCCTTCAACTAAAATGCAGATGCCAAGGGCTAAAAATAGGATGAGACAAGAGTTGCCGGCGGGAAGGTGTGTACTTTTTGAGTGATCGATGGAAAACATAGTAAAGGCTTGTACGTCTATGGGTTAGTACGGTTGAAATGCGAGTCGCAAATTCTCTGATCTCCCTGCGAAAAGCGCGGAGGCGAACAGAGATAGAGGTTGGCTGCTGCAAGATTTTCAACCGAGAGGACCTAACGTTAGGACCCTGGGTTTACCTGAAAATGGAGAGTTAAAAGGAATGAAACATAAAATCGGTAAGCTACATTGTATACACTCGGAGCCATTGCCGCATCGGCGTGTGCAAATCTCAATACAGTAGGCTATGTAAATAAAAGGGCACTTGCGGTCCGCATTAGACATTTAATATTAATATAAAAATTATCAACGTGTTGCATGAATCATACCAGACAATCTGCTGAAGTCCTTTGAAACTCTTCCATCCAAAATCAGATTCTACGATGAATTTTCTTGTCCGAACGTTGAAACACTAACACATTTCGGGGGTATCGTCGACTCTGTACACTTTTCCTTCGAAAGAGGGCGTCTATTCTTTGGGCTGTACAGGGGAGACATTCCACAACCCAGTCGCGTGTACAACTTTTATGTGGAAAAAGATAATAATAAATATGCTTCTTAAAAGAAATACTAAGTGCCACATTTCAACACTTTAAAGTAAACGAAGAAACAGTAACAGATCGGGATAACAGATGATGTTATGTAAATGACAAATACATGTAATTTTATTGGCTGTATATAAAAGTACATGGTGGCGAGGTTGGTGGCGACGTACGTAGGTAGGTTGGTGGCACGGAAAAGTTAGCCTGGTGGCGAGGTTGAGGTTGTGAAATGTCTCCCCGGCGCGCGGCCAACTCGAGAATTCGTTGTTTACATCGATGGTTGTTTATATAACAGGTCAAAGTTCGAGAATTCTCGCAAAACTTTTTTTTGTTCCACGCCGCTAGATATATTTTTAGAAAGGATTTTCCACCCAAATGTATTTTCAGGTCTTTTTTCCCATTTCCAATCAACATTTCGAAAGGTGGTTTTCTTTACATATTATACACAGAGATTTTATTGCGAGAAATAGTGCATTGAGTTTTCATGAAATTTTCTATTAAATGTCAACGACTTGAATTGAGTGTGTTCAAATTGGCAAGCGCGCCAGCATGCGTGCTCGGCAGCACAGACGAAGGAGGAATATGCTGTTGACTTGCTGCAAGGCAAGACCAAAAATGCGTAATTATTTTACTATTCACCTATTTCTTTTTATATTTCTCAGATGTTTGAAGGTAGGGCCCGAATATTAGTCCCCCCCCCAAAAAAAATGGGGCTCAAATAAGAGCGTTAAGAGCTGTTATGAGGGTCTGAGTTCTGGTGTTACAAAATTTTCATGTCAGTGCACGTCTGAAGTGCGAGGTTAGTATACCTAACCGAAGCATCAAGCGTGAGTGCATTGTATACTACTCTGTAGTGTATAATGATATTTTTATATTCATGAATAATGGGGGAAAATCGCTGATTTGAGGTAGTTTTTCATTGTCGTGCCCACGACAATGAGATTGCATGCACAACACACTGGGGCGCTTCCGTTCTAAAAAGGAGGAGTGCCGACCCTACCAAAATACGAGGCTAACGACGACTGTTAGAGACAGAACACTTCGGTCTAGGCCTAGCCTAGCCTAGATCTAACTTACTAATGTTAGGCCTAACTTACAATGTAAGTTACATGACTTAGGGTCTAGATCTAGTTAGATCTATATTATAATCTGCGCTGTGGAGCTATCACTAGGGAAATTGCACAAGCGATGCTGCGATTCGCATTCACACTGACGGTGTGTTGCAAAACCCCAAAACTTGGATCATCACAAAGGTTTTAAATCTCTTGAAATTCACTGATATGCAAACATTATTTTACATTTTTGCTTGCCGATCAGGCATGTCAGGTGAGAATGAAGTAAAAATATTGTTTGTACAATAAGTGAAATCGAGAGATCAAACTAGCTTTTAGTTTTAGGCTCTGCATGTTTTTATTCTGATATTTCACACATAGCTTAAGTTAAGTCATATATCTTTCAGACTTGGAGATGTACCCGTAGGTAGATCTACAGTGGAAATTTGCTCAAGTAACTCCTATTCCAAAATCTCACCCACCATGCATTGATAATTTACATCCTATAGCTTTGAGGTCTTATTTTTCTAAGGTAGCTGAATCTTTTATAGCTAAATGGTTATTGCAAGATATTGAAAATCATATTGATAATCATCAGTTTGGCAATAGACCTGGCTTATCTGCTAGTACTCTCACTATCTCATTGGTCTTTTACATCCTCTTTACAAAAATGCAGAAAATAATAGGTCTGTTTCAACTGTTGTGTGCAGTGCATACAAAAGCTTTTTTGAAATCTGTGCATACCGTGCACAGATTTCAAAAAAGCTTTTGAGCGTTTGGAGCCCAATGTTCTTATTAAGAAAATGGTCCATATGCATATTAAACCTTGAATAATAAATTGGATCGCAAGTTTTTTAGAATGTCATAAACAAAATACATGTTATATTGGAACCTTGTCTGATATCAAAGTAAACCATGCCGGTGTCCCCCAAGGCACATGACTTAGCCCAATTCTTTTTTTAATCATGGTCAATGATTTATGTGAAAAAATTGCTATACATTATTTTAAATATGTTGATGATTTGTCATTGGTGCAATGTCGTAAATTGATGGACGTTTCACACGTATAACCTACACTTAATTCTGTGCAATATTGGTCGCAATCAAACAATGTGTCACTCAATCCCTCGAAGTGTTTTACCTGGAAGTTACTTTTATGAAAAATCCTCTACCTTCTGAAATTCTATATTATACAAATAATGAATGTTTATGAGTGCAATGGATCAATAATTTCATCTTTCACCGAATGAAATATTCTGTCCATTGCACGAATGAAAAAAACATTCATTATTTGTTTTATATGACGCCTAAAAATAGATCAAATCGCAATAAATCAATAGCGCTATATGCTAGCGCACTGTTCACTGCAAATGCAAGCGTTTTACGTACGTAGTGTGCCGGGCTCTCTGCGTTCGTGCAATGGAGCAAAACGTATGGATCCAAGATTGCACAGTAAATGGAGCCACAATTGCACGAATGATGACGTCATAGTGCATCAAATGACGGATTTATTAAGGTGTTATATAAATATCAATAACTCTATGCTATGTAATGTTCAAAGTGCTAAAATTCTTGGAGATATTATACAGTCTGATTTGAAGTGGAACCTACATGTTGATGATTTAGTAAAAAGGTGCAATAGAAAACTTTACATGTTGAGGAAACTCAAGAAATTCAACTTACCCTTTAAAAGCTTAGTATTAATATATACAGGTTATATATGACCAATATTGGAATATTGTGCTCCAATGTTTCATAGCAGTCTTCCACTTGAACAAACAAACAGTCTAGAAAAAATGCAATGGAGAGTTTGCAAGATTATTTTAATAAAGAAATATTATGCCTCCAAATCACACTTTCTCATGCCCGGTTAGCCCTGCAAACTACCTTCGAAGTTCGCCAGTTGACCAGTACCGGTAGATCTAACTGTGATATTAGAACCTAAACCAGGGATGCCACTTTTCAGACAGTAGGAATTCCTACTTTAGCAATATATTTTCGTCCTTAGAAAACACCTATTTTGTGTACAAAAGGGCTCATCTTAGATGATTTCCTACTTTTCTATCAATTCTAAGTGGCATCCCTGCCAAACTTTATTTTTCAAACTCAAAATATTGACTTTTGATTGATACAAGACCCAACTTTCTTGGCGATTTTGCCGCGTGATTAATTTCCATTTCAGTAGCGCAACCTCCAACATCTTGAGTTCACCTAAACCCGCTGGTCTCCGCCTCAGGCGAAGAGCAGTACAGCGTTGCACTGTTGCACTCTCGCATGTACTCTGTGTTCGCCGGTGAGGTGAACTCACGATGTCGAAGGTCACGCTATTGAAATGTAAATTAATCCTGCGGTGAAATCACGAAGAAGGTTGGGTCTCATATCAATAAAAAGTCAATATTTTTAGTTTGACAAATAAATTTTAGGTTCTAATATCACAATTAGATTTAGTGGTCCACTGGCAAACTTCGAAGGTAGTTTGCTGGGCTAACCGGGCATGAGAAAGTGTGATTTGGAAGCATAATATTTCTTTATTCACATGGGTCTCCACAAGGGCAAATGGCAGATAACTTTAGCTATGCGTGAAATATAAGAATAAAAATATATATTATATATACAAATTAAAATAAGATTGAACTGAGAAACTGCATTAACTTTTCAAGTAAATACAAAAATAGATAGTACATACCAAATTCTAGTTGATAATTTTGCATAAATGTTTATGATTTCATCCTAATTTTCTGATCCTCCGTTTTAGGAAAATGAACTCTGCCATCTGGAAATTGGAGATTCCGTGATTGGAAGGGGTTAAAACTTGTAAGAACTTCAGAAAATGCAATATGAAAAGCAAAACAACAAGACAAGATGTTCATATTATTTCATTTCATTCAAAAGAGACACAAACTGAAAAGAAGAATAATGGCAACTTATTTTTCCATGAAGAAAGTCATTTTCTCTGGTGCAGACCCTGCAACTAAAATGCAGATGCTGGGACTGAAATAGTATTGCTAATGTAATTCACTGCAATGAATGCATACGATGTGAGCTGAGCTAGCTAGAAGGCTGTTAGGTTCCCCCGGAGGTACCGAGCTAGCTGAATCGGGGTAGCAAGCCAGTGGCATTCCGCTGTGCACTTGGCGGATGTATTTTTAATCAAGATGATCGCGGAGCAAAATAAAACTTCTGTTTCTTCAGTTCTACCTTTTATAAAATGACTGAAACCTCATTGTTTGTATTATTGCATGTTCAAAAGGTTTTAGTAGTTGTTCATTGTGGGAATTTCCATGCAAGTCTCTGAAAAATTTATAACCTGTCGCTCATGATTTTAAACCTGACGCCAATTTTTAAACATGTCGCGCCAAATGCCAAACCTGTCGCTGTTACATGTTAAAAGCCCTCGTGGAAAACCCTGATTCATCCTGACAATTTCGTGGCTTATTGCTTACTCACAGGCATGTCATTATCACATCAGTATGACTTGCACAGTAGTACACCGCATTCATACTCTTCAGCGCTCGCTCACTCTCTCTCTCTCTCTCTCTCTCTCTCTCTCTCTCTCTCTCTCTCTCTCTCTCTCTCTCTCTCTCTGTGTGGGGCCAGTTTCTCAAAACTGTCATAAGTCTGACTTATTGACTAAATTGGCTAGTCTGCTATGTGTTTCATGAAGACATCTTTACCAAAATCACAGACAACTTGTGAGACAAGTATGAAGTATAGTAAAGTACCTTTCATAGCTAGCAGAAGATGAACAAGAACCTAATTTCCTGGGCCACTTGATTGTTACATTTATACCCCCGTAACTCACAAAAGAAAATATACATGTAAGATTAAGTAAGAAGTGTTTGAATACATGTTAGTGAATAGTATGTGTGTAAGAGCAAAGGATTTGTGTACTGCTTTGTATTTGTATCAATGCACCTGTTTTAGCAAAACAGCATTGAGGCTCGATAGCTATGATCAAGAAGGTTTTCAAACCAAATCAACTTGGGCCTACTATAAAGTTAGCGGTAAATAGCAAAATCCCCTCATTAGGGGAAGGGATGATTAACTTAGAGGGAACTAGACTTAGATTAGAATTTAATCTAAATCGATTGTAATTAATTCCAAATTAGATTAAGACATAGATTAATCAAAAAGATTGATTTCTAAATCTATTGGATTAGAATTTTTAATGGAATTTTAGAGCTTTCCCTGATTTAAGTCCAAGAAATTTAGAGTGTGCCTTGTGTAGTAGATTATTGAATTGATGCTAAATACTGTATTCTTTTCATACAAATTAGGAGGTTTTACTTGGTTGATTGTCTGTGAATTGATTTTGTAAGAATAAAAAGAAAACCTAGTCACATCAGATTCATACCTAGTAAAGCTTTGGTGTTATTTGTAATTTATGCTAGTACTTGGGTTTGGTATGGTTATAACCATAGACATATAATAAATTTTAGCTGATGGGCGTAATGTTTTAAAATATGCACAAACGCACGCGACTCCTTGGAATCATCCTACAAAATGAATTATTCATTTTTGCTCATAAATATTGATGGTGCTTAGGTCGGCCTTCTAATGGATCTGGACAAAATGGCGGAGCTTTAGGGGCCTGGTTATAACATTTGAAAATTTCGTTAAAAGTATTGTTTTGTCCCCACATTTCTCAGCTATAGCTTCAAGAATTTCGCTCTTTTGTTTTCTACCAACTTTTCCTTTGCAATTTTAAAGAAGGCCTGATGATGATTGCTACTACATTTCTTTCTCTTATCATTCCAGGCTTAAAAGCAGAGCTGGTGGACAGATTGTTCTCATACTATCAACAACAACAAAGCTTAGGTAGGTGTTAGAGCCAAAAAATTTTGGCTTTGGCAATTTTAATTTGTGTATCTAAATTCTCACAGGATCTAATCAAATTTTCAGTTCATGTAATGTTTCAGATATTATTATAATTATTCATGACCTAGGATGCGAAATTCATGACCTGGGATGCGAAATTCATGACCTGGAATGCGAAATTCACGTCGCACATGACCTGTTGTCGAGCGTACTTCAGGGCCACCATAAGCCAACCCACTATTATTATATTACTTTCATAAATACTTCAGTAAGATGGAATACAAATGATTGATGATATTCAAAATAGGCAAAGTAATAAAGCAAATCATAATTCCAATCTAAAATCATCATTTTTCATGTTGCTTCTTGGAATTTAAATTATTGGCCACATATATTCATTATTTCTTCCAAATACTTCTGAAGATGTATTAGTAGGCTTTAAAGAAAGTGTATTGGAATCAGTTGATTTGTATCTCTTGCAATATTTATAAAATATTAACAAAAAAATTATTTTCTAATAATTATCTTTCATTCATTTCGATTTATATTTGTAGAGAACCAACAGCAGCAGCAACAACAGCAACATGGAGCCCACCATGGAGCCCAACATGATGAATTTGCTAATGTATTCCAATCAGATAGGATGGGGGAACCATCCTTACGTTCACCTCCAATACAGCCTACAAGGATGGACTTTGTGCAGACCACAAATGAGCCCCAGTCCTTCCCTCATCAGCCACAGATGCCTTCTTTAGCCCACATGCAGCAGCCTCACATGCAGTCACCCCAGATGCATTCATCTCAAATGCAGACCCAACAAATGCAGCAACCTTCGATGCATTCTCCTCAAATGCAGCCTCCTCAAATGTCGCACCCTTCCATGCAGCCAGCTCAAATGCATTCTTCACAAATGCAGCCCCCTCCCATGCAGCCTCCAATGCATTCCTCCCAAATGCAATTTCCTCCCATGGAACCTCCTCAAATGCAGTCCCTTGAAATGGAACCTCCTCAAATGCGGTCTCTTGAAATGGAACCTCCTCAGATGCGGTCTCTCGAAATGGAACCTCCTCAGATGCGGTCGCTTGAAATGGAACCCCCTCAAATGCGGTCTCTCGAAATGGAACCTCCTCAGATGCGGTCCCTTGAAATGGAAACCCGTCAAATGCAGTCTCGTCCAATGGAACCACCTCAAATGCAGTCTCGTCCAATGGAACCACCTCAAATGCAGTCTCGTCAAATGGAACCGCCTCAAATGCAGTCTCGTCAAATGGAACCCCCTCAAATGCAGTCTCGTCAAATGGAACCGCCTCAAATGCAGTCTCGTCAACTGGAACCGCCTCAAATGCAGCCCCCTCAAATGCAGTCCCTCCAAATGGAACCCCCTCAAATGCAGTCCATTGAAATTGATCCCCCTTCCATGCAGTCACATCAAATGGAACCTCCTCAAATGCAGTCCATTGAAATGAAACCTCCTTCCATGCAGTCCTCCCAAATGGAACCCCCTCAGATACAAATGTCTCAGATGCAGTCCCGTCAGATGCAACCTGAATTACAGCAACCTCCAACACAACCCCCTTCCATGCAAACTTCGCAAATACAACCACCTCAAATGCAGCCTCCTCCAGGACAACCCCCTTCCATGCAATCGCCTTCTTTTCAACCTCCTCCAGCTGCTTTCCAGACAGCAGACTCTCCACCTGTCATGCAGGGCCAACCATCTTTTCCCCCTCCTCCACCCCAGCCTCCCAAACCCCCTCATATGCTCCTGCAAGCTGAGCAGACATCTCTTAATGTGCCAGTACAGCAGGGTCAGTCAATGCCTATCCCTCCTCCTCCTCCAGCACCTCCATCCCAGCTACCTGTCACTTCCCAACCAACCCCCTTGGATACACCAAATCTGCCCATGCAGCTTCCAAACCTGGGGGCAGGGCAACCCCCTCCAATTCCCCCTCCACCACCTATGTCACTAGCCCAGATGCCAACGGCACCATCCATGATGCAAGCTGATGCCACATCACCCCCTCCTAAACCCATGACAGGAGCAGAGATGATGGAGATACGACAGGTTCAGGAACGTGAGAAGCAAGAGAGGGAGGCAGCAGAGGTTGCTGAAGTTGCTCGTATTGCTGAGGAGCAGCAGGAGTTGATTGAGCGAGAGAAGCATCGGATACTGCAGCAGCAGCAGGAACGCATCAGACAGAGACAGGAACAGCAGAGGCTGGAGGATGAACAGAAGATGCAGAAAGCCATGCAGCAACAGAAGATGCTAGAGGAACAGCGTAAGGCACGAGAGCTGGATGAAGAAACTAGACAGAAAGTGGTCCAGCAACAGGTAAAAAATGAAGAAATGTAGCTATGAAAATTGATAGTTAGATGATGTTATTTGTTGTTAGGTTTTATTTTCTTCCAGAGTTAAGATGAAAATGCGGACTAATATGCATTCTATATGTCTGCAATAAAGAAATGAGAATTAATTCCATGTCGTTCCTTGTTTCAATTTTTAAAAATTCTCAGTTGGAAAGTCTGATTAAAAACTAACCATGGGAAATTGCCAACCAACTACATCACTGCAACATGATCTTACCAAATTCATTTTTGCTTACCCATCTGTAATGGGAACTAACAGTTCAGAATTACTGTACTTTATTCTGGTATGTTTCCTTTATGTGAAAGATGATGGGTCGTAAGTTTCCCTCTGTACTATTTACATTATTTTATCTATCCAATATGATGAATCTTACATCTTTCACTTTGGTTGGATTACTATGTGCTCACATAAATGGCCAACTGGCTTGAATGCTCTGCAGGGAGTGGAGAATGTGCATTTGTGCAGAATATCATTTGAATCCTGTAATGGCATGTTTAATAAATACTTTATTGTGGGTTTCTATTAGGGCTGCACGATATCACAATTTTGTCAAAATATTGTGATATTGAATTTATAAATCACTGAAAATTTACTAATTTAGGGACTTGCTATATTGCCATATTGCTGATATTACAGCCCATGATTATCGGATATTCCAAGATGCGATATTCTTGCAGCCCCAGGTTTGAATGTAACTGGAATGTCATTGGTGACTGCCGCACCACAACTGTGGAACGATCTACCACGATGGCCCCCTCCATGGACGTTTTTAAGAATAATCTTAAAACTGTTCTTTTCAATGCCAATCTGTAACTGAATTTTGTGAAGCGCTGTGAAACCAGTCATGACCGTGTAAGAGCGCTATATAAGTAAACTAATTGTATTGTATTGTATTGTATAAAAACTTTAAAACATGTTTGATTTCAACTTATTTTTTTCTTCCAGATCCTCATAGAGCAGCAACGTGTTGTAGAGGAGACCATGAAGGAAGCAGATCTCCTACGTGATCAACAGAGGGCACTGGCTGTACAGAGAGAGGAGGAGGTCAAGATTAGAAAGCAACAAGAAATGCTGGAAATAGAGGCTGCACAACAGAGAGAACAACACCAACAAGGTATGCTCTCTGGATGATGGAAAGAAGGAAGGAATGATTGAGCTATAAGTGTCTGTTTGAAATGTTTCAAAGTTCATCAGATTTAGGTAAAGTAGCCTTATTAGATTTTCTACAGATGAGCTTGCCATTATGGCATTTCTAGAATACCTATAATTGCAAATATTGCAATATTTGTATATTCGGTATTAAAAATACATATCTTTTTTTTTCGGGTGAATTGTATACTAGAAGTGTATTAAATCTATCCATTTGTTCCCACGTTCTCAGCCAATATGGGTGGTCTGCTGCCAATCCCCACTACTGCAGCACCAACTCGGCCTCTTCTACAGGCTGAAATAGAGCGCCCATCACGCCCCCCAGCACTCATGGACACGCCTGTGGGTCAAGGCATCCGAGGACCAAGACCTGGTTTCCAACCAGGACCTGGACCTGGACCTGGAACCGTTGACCGGGGACCTCACGACAGACATCGCATGCCCTTGCGTGAGGGTAGAGGACCAGAGTCTAGGCACATGATGGGGAGGGACAGGTTTGAGAGGATGCCCCCTCATATGATGATGGACAAGGGACATCCAGCCCCACTGATGGATGACGGTGGACCACCAAAGATGGATGGTATGCTACTTTCATTCATAAGCTGTTAGTGCCTTAATTTTTTACGTGGCATTGACAGAGGAAAATAAGACATTTCCACCATTACAGTTCTCTATTTTCTTTCAGAAGGATTTCTGTGTCCATGACAAAACCCTTAGAATTTTTCAAAATCAGGGGTGAAAATTAATTAAACTTTCATAACTGTCTGGATTAGTACCTAATATTTCATTAGTTTGCACTGACCAACTCTTTTGCCCATATCGCAATGCAATGTAAAGGATGTCTGAATTTACAAATTTTACTCATAGCACAAACAGCAGATGGAGGTAACATTTTGCATACATTGCATTGTTTTTGCCTGAAACTTTCCAAATTGTGTATTAATATGAATGGTGCTTTGACTAAATTTTATATCTGAAAAGATATTTGTTACTGCAGAAGCAGAGAATAAAATTGAAAACAAATTATAAAGCCTTTAGACTGGCACTCATCAAAGTATACCTCGAGAAAATGTGATGTATTTGCATGAGTACATGTACGAGAGGTGCCGCTTAAGATAGATGCAGGTACAATTTAATTGTTTTTGCTGAAACACTGTATCTAAGATATTTCATAAGTAAAAAATTATTTGCCTTTTACTCTTGCCTAGATGATCTAGCAGGGAAAGATATCAAAGTCCCCCAGGCCATGGAGAAAGTGTTTGCTTTCAAGGATAAGAGAGCTCAGCAGATAGGAGCAGACATTGATGAAGGTCAGTCTGAAAACCAATCTAATGACAAGTTTGAGGAGGCCAAAGCTTGTGTAAATTTGTTTCCTGACGGGTTTCTACTCTCTTGTAAATTGTAGAAATATTTCAGCTTGTTGATTTAAATACTGTATGAGCTGAAATTTTTGCAGTGGTTAAGTTTGCGCTAATTTTGCAAGGATGTCCTCGCTAAATTTCCACTTGGTAAAATGCCCTTAAAGGGGGTACCCAATGCTGAAGCAATGTTAGTTCATTTAAAAAACATGATTTCATCAGCAGAAAATCATATGCCTAAATTTTTTTTTAAAGTCGTGTTGCCAAGGAAACCCCCAAATGTGGTAGATTTCGGGATATTTTTGACCCTCAGCTGTGTCCCAGTTTCAACTGGGTACCTACAATGACGTCAAAGTGGTTACCTTGTCGCGCAATTCTAGCAAAATGCACGCAAGGTATAATACATATTGTACAGTCTAGCACGCAGCACAACTGCAATTCGCAAAGCTGGGTAACCACTTTACGTCATACCTCATACTCAAATTTTTTTGTCAGCTCTTGACTTTTTATGAGAAAATTAGCCAAAATGCATTGATTTCGATTGAAAATCATCAAATTTTTAATGTTATTCTTCTTAGAATTCTATTCTCGATCATATATCCAAAAAAAAATTACCATTGTGTAATCACTTTAAGTATAGAAACATCTTTCAAAACTTGAAAATAATAAACTCACTTATGTGTCAAACTTGTCTCGAATCACTTAAATATCTGTACGCTAAAATATAGGCTGATACAGTGTATAATAAATCTGTCAAGAGTTGGGTTTTTTATTTTATTGACAAAAATTGCCAAATGGGAATAAGTATATTCATACATCTTGTTGTCTTTGATTGTTAATCATGAGGATTATTCACAGTGATTTGGTAATCATATGGTTTGATATGTCTTTGAGGATTTACTTGTCTTTCATATAATTAGTATATTGGGAGAAACAATTTATCCCCCGTAATCTTTCCTCTTCTCATTCTGATTCAGTACAATGCATTTTAAATTACCCAATGATTGAAAGTGTATTTTATATCACTTCTTTTATTACCAGCTGTAAAAGCAGACTTCTTCCCACCAATAGGAGAACAAGAAGTCTCTGATGATGAAGCAGACAATGAAGAGGAAGAGGAGGAGGAGGAGGAGGAGCAAGAGGAAGAAAAGAAGAAGCCTCAACCCAACAATCAGAAAATGGTATGATGCATCATATCTCTCATACAAGGATACTACAGATCTTCACTCTTTAACTTAAAGGAGCATATCAATATCCAATTGCAGTATTTTGGAGTGATTTTTTTTTGGAAAAGGAAGAGGAGGGGGGGGGGGGCAAGAGGAGTAGAAAAGGAAAAGGAAGAAGAGGCCCCATTGCATCACAATTAACGAACAGCATAAATAGTAGAATTTTTTATATATTATATTAATGAGTGTTAATATTATGATCACTCTTTTTGCAGAAGAAGGGGGAGTGGATACCAAGCTAAAAGCATGGTATATAATTGTTTATTTCGAATACTCAAATAGTAAAAACAAAGTGTTCATGTATATATACACACCTGTGTACATGGCTTACTGCACCTTCATGCGGGGGGGGGGGGGGGGGGTTAAATTTCAAGGAACATCATGTACACTTCAATTGTGTCACAACTTAATACAGTGAAACCTGTATATAAAGACCACCCAAGGGAGACAAGAAAAACGGTCTTTAAGAGCAGGTGGTCTTTATGGACAGGCTCCTTTGATACATGTTTCAATGGGAAAACTGATTCAAGGGAAACAAAAATTGTGGTCTTTATAGACAGGTGGTCTTTCTATACAGGTGGTCGCTAAAGCAGGTTTGACTGTACATGCAAAGTGATTATATGAGTATAAAATCAAGTTATATGTTGCTGATATGTCCTGAAGCAAATGTGTTATCTTTCTTTGTGCATCAGTCTAAGAACAGACGGAGGAAGCTGAAGAAGAAGAAGAGGAAGGCGGCCAAGCGTGAGCAAGCTGCTGCAGAGAACAAACTCAAGGAAGAAGAGGATAAAAAAGGCAAGAGGAAGGAAGAAAAGGTGGAGGTGGAATATGTCGCTGAGAAGATTGAAGTCAGTGATCCAGCTTTCAGACAGTTCCAGAGAATATTTCAAGCATTCCAGGTATTCTTACTACATGAATGTTTGCATTTGTGACCTCATTTTAACAAATGTTTTCAGGCTTGTCCTCTTTTTTTGTTTTCAGTTATTTATTCATTGTATGATATATTTATATCAATATTTATGTTTCATTTAACCATGCATATACAAATGATTATACTGAATATACAATGTAGGTAAAAGATCAAAGTTCACAGAGGTCAATTAGCATGTAATCATGGGGGGTTTTTATTCTGGTTATCAGAGTGATTGAATGACAGCTTGAGCCATGAAGTTGACTGAATATAGACAGAGGCATATAAGATATAGTCTCATTCATCATGTTTATTTCATGTTTTCCATGACAACCAGATGATGTTATTTCTTTGTTGTTCATGGGTGTTGTTTGTAGTTGATTTTCGGCATCCGTCTTAGAAGGTATCATTCAAAAGTATGTTTGCTTCTTTTGAACAATGGTTGACTTTTCAATTTCTTCTGCTTCTCCAGTTAGAATATTCATTGTTGGATTTGTATCCTGAAGCTTGGTGCTAGGTCTGGCTTAATGGTAGTAGGTCTGTTTCCTCTTGGTCTTCTTAGGGATATTGCCATTGTGAGCTGGAGTTTTGACCATTGAGAGTCCATCATGACTCTGCTACTATAGCTCTTCGGAGATACCTGATAAACCAATTCATTGCCAATGTTTATCTTCTTTGAATTCATAACAAATACCACGTCCTCATCTTTTCGTTTTGCCCATCAGCTTGATTGATGACTGCTGTCACAGCTGTAGGTCATAGGCTTCTCGCTGCAGAAGACATTGATCCCTCAGTTTGAAAATACAGAACTTCTTATAGGGCTTTCAGTTATGCCATAGGGTATATGCATACGTGTATATAGGTGTTATATTTCTTTCATTTTCTATATTTATTGTTATTTACCTTGAACATTTAGCACATTTCTCATTTGACTAATAAAATTACATCTGTCTGTGAATGCTATTTCCTCTCCCCTTATTTTTCCTTCATTTTTAGCTCTCTGAACCAGTGAGACCAGAAGTCAGAGAGCCAGAGAAAGAGGAGGCATCTAAACAGCCTGAGAAGCCAAAAGAGAAAGAGAAGAAAGAGGATGAGGACTCTGATGAGGATAGTGATATGGTAAGACACACCCCCCTCAAAAAAAAAAAGATTTACAGATAATGCAAGGGGTTTAGAGCCATTAATATTGAGAATTTTGTTGTTGGGGGGGGGGGGTTCACACTTTTGAGCATAGAGCACATTTTCTTCAGCAAAAGAGAAAAAACAGTTGCTCTGGAATGCTTTCCTTTTGAAAAAGCTACCCATCATTGAAGTTTCTCTAAAATTCCTCTTAATTGCCTAATTGTCAAATATTTCACATTTCACAAATTATATTGTTTCTCTTGTTGTAACTTAGGTATGATATCAGAATAATAAAAAAGAAAGTGAATTCCCAGAGGAGAACAGTTTATTGAACACCTGAAATGAAATACTGGATATTAAATCAAACAGCAACCATGTATCTCATGCCTAGTTCCTTTCTGAAATGAAGGTATGGACACATCGCACCATTGATTTATGAGTACTTTGAAAAACACTTGATTCACAATGAGCCTTCCATTTTATTTTGTTTGTAGGAAGAGGAAGATGATGGTAAACCCAAGATTTCTAAGAAGAAGTTGCGTAAGCTGAATCGTCTGAGCGTAGCTGAACTCAAGCAGCTAGTTAGCAGACCAGATGTAGTTGAGATGCATGATGTCACAGCAAGAGATCCTAAGCTACTTGTCTACCTTAAGGTATATATTGTTAGCATATTGTAAAAAAAAATTCTCTAAACATATCAAAAACCAAATAGAATGCTGTGCACATGAAAACTTCATTACTTTTCTAGGTCTATAGAAGTGTTCTACCACAAATGGTTGAATTCTAAAATGAAGTTTGCAGTTTGTGAAAGTTTCTTCCTTCACATGTTGAATTTTTGTATTTTAGAGATAAAATTATGAAGGTTTTAGGTGCAGTATAATGTATTTTTGAAATCCAAACATTCATAGATTTCAGGTCATGTATTATAGGTGTTGGAAAAATTAACGTGGTCTGTTTTGAAGTCGTATTATGCATTTTGAGAAGAATAAAGTTTATCTCTTGTGTACTTTAGGGGTTGTCTGACATGAGATATGTAGAGTATGATATGTAAGGTGCATTTGAGATGTAATCTTCACGATCTGGTATCCATTTTCTTCACTGTTGTAATATGCACGCATGGTGCAATTTTCATGTTTGCTAATGCTTGTTCTTCTTCAGGCATACAGGAACACAGTCAGTGTTCCAAGGCATTGGTGTTTCAAGCGCAAGTACCTTCAGGGTAAGAGAGGTATCGTCAAACCACCCTTTGAGCTTCCTGAGTTCATCCAGAGAACTGGCATCATGGAAATGAGACAAGCTCTACAAGAAAAGGTAAAAGATTAGGGTGATTCAGTGATGGATAATATCACTTTTGACAAAATTTTCTAGTCTGTTGACCATACAAATCTTAATGAAAAAAAAAATGTAGTCATTACATAGTGACAAAGGCAAGGAACATAAATGTCTGTCATATTAACCCTAAAGACCATAAAAGGCTAAATTATCCCCCCCCCCTCAACACTTTTTGTGATAATTTTTAAACACAAAAAGATCTCACCCTGAAATTTCAGGATTTTTTCCTCCGCATCTCATGCATCTTTTGATACCAAATTCGCGACACCGGGCATGTTGTTCCAAAGCTACGCATAATTTTGTACTTGCACGTCGGACAAAAAAAATCACTAAAAAATGTGATTTCATGGATTATTTCAATACAAATTGTGCTTTTAGCTAAAATTAAGAAATTTGTGATTATTTTTGCTTTTACAGATTACAATCTATTGATTTTTTGCTATTTATGATCACAGACTTATGGGGTTCCTTATGGATGCAGGAGATGGAGCATGTGAGTGAGCAAAAGTACAATCAGAAGTCAAAGGCAAATGAATACATTTTCTTTGTGCTATGCTCCACCAATGATCCTGTTACAGTAGTCCATGAAGATGATAAGAAGCTCCTGCTCTATCATGTGATCCTATTCAGTCTTGATTTGGAATCAATTGATTTTAAACCTGATGACAAAAATGAAGACTGCTTCGTCCATGTTGACAAATGGAAGGTCTTGCTCCATTATATGTCCTGTCTAGTCTTTCACTTCTTGTTAATGATTCTATTTAAAATGTATTGTAAACCTGTTAAAGAAATTCTGAAAACTAAATCTTCTTCATCTTTCTTGTTTACAGGAAGAACAGCAGACCATGAAGACAAAGATGCGTCAGAAAGTCCGTCCCAAGATGGGCAAGATTGACATTGATTACCAGAAACTCCACGATGCTTTTTTCAGGTTATACTCCAATTATTTCAAGTAGAGCGAAATCATAAGTTGTGGTTATGACTGAAGATGAATTATATTTTACATCAGTGTTCCAGTTTTAATCATCTGTATGTTTTTGCTTTGGTTTTAGTTCGGTTTTTCTTTTAGTTGTTGGGTTTTTTTATGATTGTAAAATTTGCATTCTAGTTCTGTTTCAAAACGTCATAAGACCCCCCAAATTTTTTTTTTTTAATTTCACCCATTTTTCTATAACATGTTTTTTGGCAATATTGCACTGTTTTAATGAACATAGAGCATAGAGATGGAGACATATGATATGCTATATAAGTTTGCTAGTATTTCATCCCTTCATATTTTTTTTTTCTCTCTCTCTCTTTCTCTTTCTCTCCCTCTCTATTATGCATGCTCAGTGATTGGTTGCTTTCAGTCGATCCGTATGCATTGTTATCAAAGTAAAATTGCATTATTTACCACAATTATGTAAATTGCTGAAAATCATGTTTTATCCCAAAAATTAAAGAATATTTCAATTATATGTTCATTATGGTGTCCTTGCAACCATTTTTTGTTTGTTTGGGGATTTTTTTGGACAGATGGCAGACGAAACCCAAGTTGACCATCCATGGTGACCTGTACTATGAAGGGAAAGAGTTTGAAACCAAACTGAAGGAGAAGAAACCAGGAGAACTAAGTGAAGAATTGAGGACAGCTCTGGGCATGCCCACTGGACCTGTAAGTAAACCTTTTAACCCAGCAGGATATCAAAAGTCCTCATGTTCAAGAAAGGTTTCCCAGATCATACTCCAACGATTTTTCTGTAGTCACTTCCTACGCTAACTGAATTCCTGGCATTAGCCATGAACCCCTAATAACCCTAAACCTTACCTTGATATCATGTGGCTATAGACAAGGAAGAATTGATGAAGTAGATCGATCCGGCTTATCGTTGAGGGCAGCAGATGATCAGCCAAAACTGCAGTGACCTCATAGAGTTAGTGCAGTGCATTTCTACGGTGTCTCACAGCTGTTTGTAGTGCGCAAAGATTATAAAGCATGCGCTTTATGCGCGCGCAGTAGAGAAATCCATAGAGCTACATACACAATACGATATGCACTAACTTGGGGACACCGTAGTAATGGCACTGCCCACAAATCGCTTCTCGGATCGGTCTACATCAAGGAAAATATATCATGATTAGTCTATGGTTGACATGACTGCTGTAAAGACCATTGTCTTACTTATTCATGGTATAGAGTGTGCCCCTGAAGAGGACTCATGAGTTTGGTAAATGATTCTGGTTTTATTCTATTTCCAGAATTTCGAGAGAAATGTGAAGTTATTGAGAAAACAGTGCATGTTGAATTATTTGTGATGAATTTCATTGATCCTACAGAATGCTGACAAGTATCCTCCACCCTGGTTGATTGCCATGCAGAGGTATGGACCCCCACCTTCGTACCCTCATCTCAAGATCCAGGGACTCAATGCACCCATCCCAGAGGTAAGAAAATCATTTCTAGATTCTTAGGATGATGCATATTAGGTTTGATATATGATTGGCTGTGTGAAATCAACCATCCAGTGTTACACAGTCAAAGATAAGAAATTATTGTTTGATTTTGCAGTCACATTGAGAGTAAAGATTTTAGTATGTTCTGTTTGGAATTACACCTTCAGCTGTGAGTTCTCTGATAGAGCTTAGCAGTTTGTGTCATGAAATTGAGCAGCCGACATTTGTTATGAAGAATTTTTAATTTCATTTGGCTCAGCGGTAAAGCAATGGTTTTGTGGGTGGAAAGTTCTGGGTTCTAAAAACCGAGATGATGCACTAGTGCCCTTTGGTAAAGCATCAATCATCTTTATTAAAGGTAGGAGATCCCTTTGCAAAATCTTCGAAAATCCATACAACTTGGCAGGAGTTTAGGATGTGCCCTTCTGATACTGTTTATTTAATCTTACGGTCATATAAAATGAAAATCTGGCTACCATCCTTGAATAAGCAAGTCGGATCAGCTCACCGGCAGAAGCGAAGCCAGCTAGCTAGCTAGCTCAGCCGCGCTCAGCTCGTGGCCACCACATGTACCACATAATAGCAGCGCTGTACTGTATGTAACGTGAATCCTTTCGTTGTGCGCTATTTCGAACAAATATCGGCTAAGATTTTCGGTCCGAAATAAGTATAGAGTTATCAAAAATGTTCATTATTCAGATAATTAGCCATGTACAATCCATTTTTCTTTCACATAAGTTTTTAATAATTATTCTCTTATAATTGAACACATATTCACACATCTAATATTTTAAAGCTGCAAATGGGATCTCCTACCTTTAAGTACCCGAGATAGGACCTGGGTGCTTACTTGCAAGCATGCACATGCTTTCTTAGCATTCAGGTGAAGTGAACCAAACATACTGGCTTTTGACATCACTTTTCATTGGTGTACTTTGTTACAATTGTAATAGCAATAATTTGTTTCATTTGGACAGAGTTGTTCCTTTGGTTATCATGCTGGAGGATGGGGAAAGCCCCCTGTGGATCAGAATGGCAAGCCTCTCTACGGAAACGTTTTTGGCACAGACACTGCTGACCTCAAGGTATGATACGTGTACTTCCTGGCCACTCAGACGGAGTCATGGATTTATACTGTCATTCATTCAGGGGCCTATCAAAATGTATTATAAACCATCACATCCATTTCTTCAGGATATTGATAAAGTAATTTCTCTTGGACAGGAGAATTCAATGCTATGATGTTATAGTAATCTTCAAAGGGAGTTCTTGTACCAGGTTTTCTGTAGCTGGGGTAATCAGAGTTTAAACTGAGTTTATCAAGCTTCTCTTTTTTCCATTAAACATACTGCCTTTTTAGCTTCTTCGTTTTGAATCTTAATGACAGGGAAGCACATGTTGAGTTGTTGTGCTGCAGGAAATGTGAGAATCTTTGTAACATTCCTTCACTGCTATCTCTTCTCTATTTTGTCACATTAGGCCGAGGAAGAGGAAGAGATTGATAGGACAAGATGGGGTGAACTAGAAAGTGAATCAGAAGAGTCTTCGTCAGAAGAGGAGAGTGAAGAGGAGAGAGAAGCAGGAGAGATAGACGAAACTGGTCTTATCACTCCAGCTGATGGGTAAGATCAGTCAGTTAGGAGAGACAAGAAAATTGAAAATTAAGGGAGTGGCATACTTTGAGAGAGATGCAGAGGAGAGTGCTGAAGAGAAGAAAGTGAGAGAAATGGGAGAAGAAATTAGGAGAGATAAGTGAGACCGGTCTGCTTACCACAGCTGATGGATGAGTCTCCAGAGGGGAAAAAAGGTGGCAAGTCATCTTATCAGAAGACAGAAGGAAGATAATCCCATGGAAAGGATAGAAATATCTTTGATTTGCTTCTTTAGAGTTGATTCCCATTGGACTATTGTTAGAGAAAGAGAGTGGTATAAAGAAAGGAAAAAAGGAGGGAGAGATAAAGAAGGAAAAAGAAGTAAGAGAACTGAAAGGGGAGTAGAAATGCAGAAGAAAGGTTGAAGAAAAGGGGAGGGGAAAAATTTGCAAGTTCAGAAATAGAGTAAAAAGTATTGGTTATGTTGATATTGTATCCAGTTTATCATTGGAATACATCGAACCAAATCAAACACATGCCTCTATGACCATTATTTCTACAGCTTTTTACCCTAGTAATGTTCTTCCCTTTTTCCATGCCAGCGGGTTGATCACACCTAGTGGTCTCACATCTATCCCTACTGGCATGGAGACACCAGACATGATAGAGCTACGTAAGAAGAAGATAGAAGATGCAATGGAGCAGGGTGCCGAGACGCCTCAGCTTTACCAGGTCATACCGGAGAAGAAGACTAACGTGGGAGCTGCCATGGTGGGATCCACTCATGTCTATGACCTACCCCAGGTAAGTAGCTCTTAAGACATTAAGACAGGATCAGTATTCAGAGGGTTAATGGGTTAGCCAAGGCTGGGTATTGGATAGAAAGATTTAAGTTGTGATTGTTTCGCTTTTATATTATTGGGCATCTGTACGGTTTTGAATTAGAGTGATATTATGCAGTCATGACATACACAAATTATGTACACACTGCACAGTAAAGAGATATCATGCCATTTGGGTGGATGATGCATGCTGTGTACATATTTGTATTTTTTTCCTAGTACAGCTTAATGAGCCCGGTCTGACTATATTTTTTAAAATCTGAGCCAAGGCTGAGCATAACAAGCCTTGCCCTCCATACAAATGCAACATGAATATTCATGAGTAAGCGATTATTCAGAGATCTGCAGAACCCTATTCCAGTGGACATTCAGTATCAATATTCATGTGCTCACAAGCATGACGGAGTTACTCGTCATCAGGAATTTAGCATCCGAAACTAGTACTTTTGACTCATTTTCCAATATAATCTGGAATTTCATCATCTAATTCAGAAGATGAAATTATTATCAATGCCTTCTTGGCTGTAAACACGAGTTCATGAACAGTGGCAATAGGACTTGGGTAATGTAGACCTGTTACGTGTATTTTTATGTATGTTCTAGTATTATGAGGTAACAGCTGTATTGCAAAAATCCCTCGATCCTGAACCTTGTAATACTGCGTTTCCCCTGTATTCAAGAATCTTATATAATATTCATTCTTTATCATTGCAAGGGATTGGAGGGGAAGTTAATTTGAGATTCTTAAGCTGTATGGTATAACAAATGAACCAGCCTTTTTAAAAGAAAATCTTTCAATAGCATGGTTGCTTGTGGTGCCATGGAGCAGTGCACTTTATTTCAAATGAAAAATATATACCATACTTTCTGTTGACCATTCTGTGGGCACACGAATGCAGCATATGTGGTCTATTCATCACACAATAACGATGGCAAAACCTTTCTCCAAAATTTGACCAAAATTTGTGTTTACGCCTTCCTGCCAAGCATGCGATGAAGCAGGGATTATCGGTGTGCATAATGACAAGCCGGTTTTCTTTCTTTCCATCTTTGTAGCCTGGTGCCAAGAAGCAAGCAGGAACAGCGAGTGAAGGTGTTGCCATTGCACTGGATCCAAGTGAATTGGATATGGATACAGAAGCTATGACGGCCAAGTGAGTAGTACATGTAGCTGCCACTTTGAATATGATTGTACAATGGATGATACAGTGAAAATTTACCATGGACCCTATACTACAGCTGACATGGATCATTTCATCTGTTTGATAAAACCGCTCACAAGGACTTTTATACATCTCTTCTTAGGGATAGAAGTCTATGTTGTTACATCAGTTTAGTGATTCATATGATATCTTCAGAATCAGAACATGTTCTTGAGAAATTTAACAGAGTATAAGTGTATGAAATATGGTGTCTACCATTACTAGTGATTGTGTATTTAGAGTGATCATTTCCATCAAGGATATCAACAAAAACGAAATCTCTTGTAAGCAGCGAACAAGAACTATGGCTTTGTTACACACATGGGCCATAGACATAATTCTAGGGTCCCAATGTGTTAATCATTGGGCATCTAGATAGATGGATTGATATATTTTGAGGCTTCTTGAAAGATATCATGATTTTGTATTTTTTTCTCAACCAGGTATGAGGAACAAGTGAGAGAGCAGCAGAGCCAACTGGAGAAGGAAGACTTCAGTGACATGGTGGCAGAACATGCAGCTAAACAGAAGGTGAGGAAATACAAAAGATTTATGCATTATCTGGGCCAGCATTCAATTCAATACTTGGATTAAGTCAAACTTTTACCAAGTATTTTACTTGGCTAAGTCGTATTCAGTTCAGTACTTTCAGTTTTACTTTAATAAGCCAACTTCAAGCCAAAATTCTTACTGATAGGCATTGTGACGTCATATTTTCAATGCGCAATTAAGATGTCTCATCAAATACGCTTGAATACGTTATGATATAATTCTACGCAGCTCATAATGACTGCATATAAAAACCTATGCCTGCCAATCAAGGCCTCCAAAATAATTGGCGTAAGTCTCCCAGGTAGGTGTCTTAGATTTAGAGTAAAATGCTTAGCCAAAATATTGAATTGAATGCTAAGTATTTTATCTAAGTAAAAAACTAAGAAAAATACTCATATTTCTGACTTAAGTATTGAATTGAATACCGGCCCTGATTACCAGTTTAGCCAGTGAGCCTTAGAAGAGACAGAGACATGCCCTGTATGTGATGTATAATGAAAGCTTATAAGAGCCTGAAATCAGGCAGGAGTGGCAACACACTCGTGAATTAGTTTAGGTCTATATACTAAGTTTAAATTCATCTTTTCATTGTTCCTAAAAATAACGAACACATTTCGCTGCAAAAGATTTGGATCAACCCATGAAATATTTCTTCATACAATTGTTTTTAAATATAGGGTAGAAAATAGGTAGGAAGATGATTCTCAGTAAGTGCGTGTTATTTTGTTAGTTATGCAGTTTTTCTGATGAAAACTAAAGTTGAATACATGATACTTTTATCTTAGATATTTAATGTTTAGTCCTTATTGTGCATTTCTAGATTGTTAGCTAAAGTCCCCAGTTTTCCGCGATACCAAAAAATTTTAATTACAAAAAATACAGCAAAAAGAAAAAAAACCAAAGCAAAATCCAATAAAACATAACCTTGCATCAGTGGAAAATGTGGATCAAACGTTTGTTTGCAGTGTTTAGCGTGTTCGCAAAGCTTAAGTTGCGTCTACATAATATCTGCTGCACGATATTAGCATTAATAGGGAAACTTACCGTACACGTTTTTAAAGATTTGTACTATTTACAATTGGTTTGTCATATGTGTTGTACATGTCACCAAAGAAAAACGGAATTTGAAGTTTAGAACACCGAAGAACACGGAATTTGCATTTTGGAAACGGAAAACTGGGGACTTTATTGTTAGCCCTCTCAATTGCTCTTTATTACCATTTATAATTCATACATTCCACTGTACAAGATCCATCTGAAGTAACTCATCTGCATCTTCTTTTTCCTTACACAGAACAAGCGAAAGAAACAGACGCAGGACAGTGGAAGGGCAGCCAAGAAATACAAGGAGTTCAAATTCTGATTAAACACATCAGGATTCATCATGTATATAAAGTCACCCGAGAATAGACATTCATTTTTAGAGGATTATTTTGTAAATATATTCAAGAAAACTTGGCAGTAAAAGTGCAGTACTTTCTTTTAGACAGTGAAATTTGATTAGTCTAGATCTGCAGTCATAAACATGCGCGATGATTGGAAACTCTAGAATACCGTAAGCCAGTTTGTAATTATAATTTGCGCATGTGCTGATAATGATCATTTGTACAGTTTCAATGACCTTTATACTGTCATAATATGTACACCAGTGATATTCAATTGCAATACAAGTAGGATGTCAGCAAAACAGATGTGCATGCACATACAAATTGGGGGTCATTTGTGCCATCAACTGATTACATTGTGGCTCATTGTATTTTTAGCACTCTTGAAAAGAATGAAAAAGAACACTGCATGTTTTAAAAGATATGTACATCTAGATGTCAATTCAAAACACTTTATCTGATCCCAAATGTTCTTATGTATTTTACCTTCATTAAAACTTCTATCCAAGGAATAGTAATTGGATGTTATATTTTTTCACAAACCCCGGAAACCTCCTTGGTAGCTTACATGTACATTTTAAATAAGTTTCTTTGCAGCACAGGAAAATTGGAGAAATGTCTGTTACTCTTGTTTGTTTGTTGCCACACTTGTATTTCATTGGGTTTTACATTTTGGGGGAGGATGGGTAATTGTTAGCATTCACCTCGTTTTGAAATATCATTTGATCATGTTTGAATGTAGTTTATGTTTGTTTTTTTCATGGATATATCATCATACAAGACTTCAGATATTGATTCAGTACACATCTGTAATTTCACTCAATTTCGTTTAGGGCCTAAATGAATTTGAAGCATAGCACTGTTGCAAGAAAATTAGTACTGTAGATTGCAATTATTTTGGTTTTTACTTTTTATATTGAAATGGACCATATAGGGAACTTCCCAAGAGATCTTGTTAAAAATCAGTTTCATCGGACTTGAATGATGATATTATTTTCAACTGAAAAAAATATATATACTTTTAAATTGTTAAAACTGACACAAATTGCTTTTACTTTTGTAAAATATTCCAATAAAGTGTATTAGGAAGCTATACAGCAAGATTCTTGATTATAAATGTGATCATATCTATGTACTTAACGTGATAGGATATTACATGACTTAGCCACACATTTGAACAGGTAGAGTCTGTACAAAGAATGCATGTGCTTGAAATGGAATTTATTCCTCTAATAATATGTACATGTAAGGCAGTATACATAGCATGATTCACTGAATGAGACATATATTTCTTTGGAATAAAAGTTACAATTCATCACATGTGTGGAGGTTTTGTGGAAAGTTGGTAAGAGCAAGCTTTTAATCAAATTTGCTAGTTCGATTCCCTCCGATGCCTCAATCCTTATGTCCTTTGCTGCACTCTACCCAGGTGTATGAATGGTTACCTGGCACTGCTGGGGTAATAATGATAATGCATTGTTAGCGCCTTGAGACCCTTTGAGGTGGATATATAATGCAGTAAAAATGACTATCTTCATTATGTATACATTCTTCTGCACAAGTTTTCCACAAGTTCTGCACAATAGAACTATAATAAAATGTACAGGATATAGCAAATCATATTGATGTGTATCTCCTATGGTAACAATTAAATGATTCAGTTTGTTTCTTTCCGTAATGCCTGGTCTGCTCTTTATTCTTATTTATGAGGTAGCTTATAAAATACTGATATGCATACAAGCACAAACACAGTGGCAAGCACTTATATCAATTTTTAATATGAATGTGGTATTTGAAATATCGCAAAGTCCACAGATATGGAAGTAGTACATCAAGATATTTGATGCAAATCTGATCATAACATTAAACAGTGATATATATTATACGCAGCAATGGAAATACCCACAAGAAGGTCAAGGTCTAGCCACCTCAAGTCTCTAGACCTGAAGTTGACAAGTCAACAACGGAACTTAGAAAATTTTACAGCCCATACCGTACTTGTAAAAATGTTTAAGTTCCATTGTCAACTTGAGGTCTACTGACTTGAGGTGGCCAGCCCTCAAGTCAGCTTTCATGTGGGAATTTCCATTGCTGCATATACATACATATGTATAGGCTGTAAAATCATATAATACATGTGTTTGTACTTTACATAATGGAAATGCTACATTGTGTGAAAAATCGCACAACATAAGCATAAATTTTACTTCCATCATGAAACTTCATGTCTTTGTGTTCTCAGACACATAAAAGTTCTTCAAAATCAAAATGCCTGTACATGCACTATTATCAGTACTAGTAAATGTACATGTACTTCGTGAACAATGCCATGGATGTATTCACTGCATACCCTCAGCTTTCAAAATGAAATTGGAGAATTTAGACTACAACTACAGGCACATGAATTAGAAGATAATTGATGTTATAGAATATGAAGCATATTGTGAAAAAATAGTTTGTACTCTAATACAATTGATACATAAGAAAAAATGTCAGTAATACAGCAGATTCATAATTACATATTTGTTACATGTATTCCTCAAAATAATACTTCATATACATTTCCTGCACCCCACACCTGTGCCACAAAGTAATAATTATTGCACATTATGAATAATGTAAGAACTGGGGTGGTATTCTGAACACCGTTTTAACTGTGTTGTAAGTTCTGTTTTAACTTCACACCGCTAAAACAGTTATAAATTGGTATTCTGAGAACCATTTTAATGGCGTTGTAAGTCATCAAAGCCACGAACATCACAGAAATAATATCCAATAGAAAAAGTTGTTAGAGTTGAGTCTAAGACAGTTCAGCCAATAAGATATCTCCCTGGGGCAGAGGTGCGGGAAATGCATGAAACTTATATCCGCGTTGTAATAAGCACATTAATTTCTTGCTTTAATCTAACTGATGCGATGATGTGACAGAATTCATCTCTGATCTCATCGCAGATGTTGCAAAATTCATCCACCCTGGGACGACAATTCTTGCGAAATGTTGTTTAGGGAATATCAGCAAGGTTTTTTTGGTCTCTGTTTCTTCTCTCAATGCAACCAAAAACATGCTGAGCGAGAAAGATTGCCGCCAAGACATACCACATACAAAGTTAAAACCCTTCCACCCTGTTTTATCTCAACAGTATTATTGTCCCATGGAAAGATTTAAAAGAGAAGATAAAACGGTCTTCAGAATACTGTGTTACAAATGGTTGTATTTTTGCGCCAAAATTTATGTGCTTCCACACAATGACTTGACTTGCACCGGGCATGCTCAGTTAAATGTGCAAGCAAAAAAAGAGATATAAAACAAAAGTTAAAAACAAAAGTTACAATGGAGTTAAAACGGTGTTCAGAATACCGATTTGCTATAACAGACTTAAACAGAGTTAAAACAGTCTCAGAATACCACCCCTGGTTCCTTATTGCAATCAACCCCCCTCCACCAATACTAATACAAAAGTAAAGACACACAAAGATGTCTCTAACAAACTTAAAATGTTCCTTCACTTTTCAACCACTTTGCAACAGGAACCTCCCCTTATACATGTATGTTAAATCATTTTAGATAGGCTTAGGTACATACATCTTTGGTTTATTCACTTTTCAACCACTTTGCAACAGGAACCTCCCCCTACACGTGTATGTTAAATCATTTCAGATAGGCTTAGGTAAATATATCTTTGGTTTTTGGTTTGGGGGGGGGTTGGGGGTTATTTTTGTGTGTGTGTGGTTTTGTTTGTTTTTTAATTTCCTTCGAAATTGAACCATTTTTTCATAAATACCACAGATGACCAGAGACGTCTGAATATCATCTGGCACTGGATGGATTACTCTTTCTAGCTGACTTGACATCTGACTTCCATGCTGGTAACTCTTCTTCAACCATTGTCCAGTATTTCTCCTAATAGGGAGAAACAAAATTTTGAATACTTCTTTCCATAAGACATACAAGGCCTGGATTTTTCACCAACAGTAAGTTCTATATGGTTAATAAATAGTACAAAGGATAAACTACACTTGGCAAAAGTAAAGTAAATAGTTTCTCTCTCCCTCCCTCCCTCTCTCTCTCTCTCTCTCTCTCTCTCTCTCTCTCTCTCTCTCTCTCTTTCTCTCTTTCTCTGTAGCTGCCAGTAAAGAATGCATAATGCCAAAGTTCCTTAACCCATAGAGGTACAGTGTCACCTTTAAGAGACGTTTTTGCAGTATCTGTTGGTCCAGAATGTTGGGCAGTACATATCACACATGAACAGAAAGAGAAAAATGTGCTGACAAATTTGAGCCCATTCCCATCGCTGTATGGTGTGGCGTTCTCTAATAAGAGCAGTTTAAGTGTAACTAATCATTAAACTCTTTAAATTGGCAACGCAGTGAATAATATATAATCACTATATCTGTGTTCAAATTGGCAGTTTCCGCTTAAATTTTACAATCACAATTCATTTTGGTTCATGTTATATCTATTTTATTTTTTTCAAGTTATGTAAACATGGAAAAAAATAATTTGTATTGCCAATTTGAGGATTGAAGATGATTAATTTAGACCTCAAGAAAGCTCTGTACTGCTATGGGTTAACAGCTCTATATTTACATATTTACAATTTGCAGACCCAGAAGCAGCTTCTGTGAAATTTCTGCATACTCCTGGGTGGAATGTGTAGATGCAGGATTTGAATTTTTGTTTTTTATGGCAAATAGGACTGCTTACATTTTGGTATTTACAGGTTTGGGTCAATAAAAAAAGTAAAGAGTTCACTTTCTTTACAAAATTTTACCAGACAGAACACAAAATGAAAAGGTCAACATAAAGTTGGAATACACTGAACAATGTTAGGAAAGTGCATTCACCTTCAAAGTAACTAGTTCAGAAGACTGTGGTCTCCCCAAGCTTTTCTTGATACTCTCCTTGCACATGTCTATGTCCTGGAACAAGCGAAAGGAAAACAAAAAGCTGCAATGAACAGGCATGCTAGACATGTATATCCCAAAGGTAGTCCTCAAATGTAGAATGATGATGCTTATGCAATTAATAACTTACATTTGTTGTAAATCATAATCTCTCTTTTTTTAATTATTATTCGGCAAAGAAAACAGAATAAAAAACAATAGTGGAATTTAAGGAGAGTCCCATGAATAGGAAAAGAAAAAGATTAACTAAATATGTATGTTTAACTATAACACGAAGGTCTTCTTTGCCAATCCACGCAACTGTACAAAAAAAAATAAAACAATGAGATACAACAAATAATGAAGTATTGAATTTATGTGCAAAATGATATATTGGGTACTTAATTTATATGTAATATGCAAAAAGAATGAGATGGCAAATCAAAATAGAAAATTCCATACAGTTCATCATATTTTACTTATTTATGTACTTTACATTAACCTATATATTTTTCTTCATTTCTTATGTACTATTTACATTTTACCTGGATAAGTTTTTTGTTCCGTTTGAGTGCTTTATTCCTGTAACTTGCAGCTGAAGACTGAAATAGTTCCTGATTGTCCAGATTTTCTGATGATTTTAGCAGCAGAAATTCTCTTCTGGATACACTAAAGAGAAGTTGCAGGAAAAAATATGATACATCTAGAAGTGATTTTTCTATAAAGCAAGATTACTACAATCTATATATTTATTTTTATTTATTTCATTTCCAGGCAAAAATAAAAGCGTATTTACAGAAGAAACAAGAAAGAAATACCACTGACTAGGGCCTGAGGATGACTAGAAGGAAACAAGTGTCCTACTGAAAGATTCTCTTTACTAGTTGTTAGTTCACAAACATACACAAATACACAGACATTTTTTTTTTTTTTTTTTTCTGAATGCATGCAGCCAATAGATATCCTTATCACACAAGTTAAGAGGTAAAATAAGAGGCATGAAGGGAAAGAAAGAAACCAAAGAGAGGAAAAGGAGAGAGAGGGTGAGAGAGAGAGAAAGTGGAAGAGATCATAGAATAGGAGAGCAGGATGAGAAAGAAATATATAACATTCATAAGTTTTACATACAAATTTTTCAAACATATGGCAGGCTCATATATTAAAGTCAAGACAACGGTCCCAAAACAACTGTTCTAACTGTTAGCATACAAACAAGATGAGTAATAAGTATAGAAAGAAAAAAAAAATCAAGTGTACATGATTACACTGCTCCTGCCATACAGTTAAGAGGTATAATAAAAGAGAAAACTATAGTCTAGCCTCTAGGGGAAAAGAGCTGATAGTGATAAGAGGATCAGAAGGGAGAAGAAGAAGAGAGAAAGAGGGAGAAGTCATAGGACCAAAGAGAGCAACAAGGGAAAAAGATATAACATTCATGTAATTTAAAACGCACTTTCAATAGGAGGAAGAGTGAATAAGTGTTTCCTAAGAGTATCGAGTATCGGGGATACAGAGGTCTCTATCTTCAGAGGGAAGTTTTCCAAATGCGCAATGAATAGGCCCGGCGCGGCAGCCAGCCGGCAGGGCCGGGCACCGTGCAGGGCCACGACCGGCCTGCCCACGCGCCTTCACCGTCCGTACATGCAGTCCAACTTCCAAGTCTAGATCTAGATCTATACGATTAATAAAGACACTCACATATCTTCATGCTTTAAGTTCAATTCGAGCTCCCTTTCCAGCATTTGTATTTCCATTCTGAAATCAGACTGCTATAAAAGGTAAAAGTAAAAGAAAATAAAAAAAAATGAGAATTGCATCGATCGAAATCCAGCCATCATTTTTCACTACATGGGTGTCGCCATATTGATTACAGCGTTGTCTGGTTACAACCTCTGTCAGAGTTTTGTTTTAGATGTATGAGTATTATATTATTTTTTCCATAATAAAATCAACAAAAAATTAGAATATTAATTAATATTAAGATTTTTAATATTGTAAAATTCAATATTTCATAGGTTGGCTTTAAAAAAAAATGTTACAAACCTTGCTCAGTTGATTGGCAATTTAAAAATTGTCCAATCAACGGAAGGAAGCACAAAAATAGTGACAGTATTCAAAATTGGTAAACATACCACACCGTGCTGCTGAAACTATGAATGTAAACAATGGGAGTTCCTACTGGAAAATCACAGGTAAGCACAGTCATGACAGTAAATTTACAACGTTCTTGTTATTAAGAAGGCAATGATAGATTAAGTAAGGCATTATCGTGAAATAGGAAACCACCGTTCACTTTGTACAGTAGCGCTTTATCATGTTTATTCAGTCACACGCATTGCCATTGGTTTCCTTCCTATTTCCACCTCCATTCTCTTTGTACACAAGTGGGTGCGTCAAACTCAAATGAACGAGTGGTTTCCTAAACCACGATGTGGCCGTTACATCTAACTTAAGTTCTAACGTAAATTTTGATCTAACGTTAGATCTAACTGTTTATAACTAAGTTAGAAGAAGTCTAACATTGACCCTATGCATCACCAGACCCTAGACTAGTAACAGTTGCCCCAGATCTACTTTGTTACTACATTGTAGATAGAATTGTCAAATTGTCCAATTGTCAAACTCAAAGGAGGGCGACTATTTTAAGGGGCTGGCGTGTAAACAGAGATTACAACTTTGCTGTTTGCATAAAGTTGATACAGTCAGAACTTGGTGATATCTGAAATAATAGATCAGTGTCGGCTGACTCTTACTAATACTAGATCTAAGTGTAGGATGGGGGGGGGGGGGGGGGGGGGGGGGGGTCGGATGTCCGGACATATTACGTAACAAAAATGAAGCCTTCTTTTTTGTCTTTGGAAGTTTGGATTTTAAAAACAAAAGGCAGTGTATACAGCCACACGCGTACAGTGTCTTTACCTTACTGCCACACGCGTGTGGTTGTATCCACAGCAGCGACATGAGGATAGATATACACATACCATGCATACAGCCACACTTGTCATGCTTGTCTGCAATTATACTCTGTGCCGCGACAGCTATCGCTAGTGTACGCACTGCACAAGTGATGTGTAAATTCATGCAATGGTGTGTTGCCAAACCCCCAAACTTGGATCGTCACGAAGGATTTATCTATTTCATACACAAAAAGCCATTGCGCGAAGGTGGTCGGTTTAAAAAACAATGGGCGATGAGTAGTAGAGCTACCATATATGGGATGCAGACACAATACCCAATATAGAAGTGCAATCCAGAGATCATACTGGAGGTCATGGTAGAAAATTATTTATTCCCAGGACTAAAACACAGAGATACAAAAACTCCTTTTATCTAAAAAAAAATAATAAGAATAAGGAAAACATGGAACAGTCTTCATAATGAAGTTGTCAGTTGTCACTACCCGAAACGTACACAGTTTTGAAGCTGCTTTAACGCTAGATAGATGCTGGAAAATGAGCCTATAAAATATGACTATGAAGTATGAATTCCTTGTTCATGGAAGTGAGCCAGCCATCTTAAAGAGGAAGAATCTAGAACTGAATACAGAGGCATAATATGCCTGTGTTCAGAATCTTCCCTAGGTATCCCTAGGTAGTATAGTCTTCATATGTAATTGATTTGTAATTAATTTGTAATTAATTAACATATTAGATTACTGTAATTTTTTTTCTTGCATCAATGCCTATCACTTTTAAAGATGTATAAAAAGTGAGAATGAGACTAAGTGTGAGTAAATCATGAAATGATGCAAGTTGTTGTACATCACAGTAAAAGTTAGACCCTGTAATACTGATCCACTTATGTACATGTCATAATAACAAATTGTAGATCTATATGTGAACTTTGATCATTCTTGTTAGCCCCAAAGGGATGCTGCTGCTATGAGAGATGATGTGGCAGGTAGCAGTGGATTTGATTCATCTGATGATGAAAAGGAACCAGTTGACCAATCACCATTCCACATAGACTGGTAAGAGATAAGTAGGACTAGGAGTACATCATAACTGCTGTGCATTTTTAAAAAATATTTGATATATCCTCAGAATACATATCAAAGCATTTCATCGGAGTCAGGAATGATGAAAATATATGTAATCATCTGGTGTGGTGAATACTTCACACAAAAAAAAACTAAAAACTGGGAGGACCAACAATATAATTAGTACTAAATTCCCCGTACCAGAAAGTTATATCTGTCTAATGTCACAATTGTAAGAAGTGAAAATAAACTTTAAAGAAAAAGGGGGGGGGGAGAGAACTAAACCACTGAAACACCAAGAGATTAGGTTAATCTAATGACTGTATCCTATCCAATTTTTGGTGTTGTGTTTATTATCCAATATCTCTTCAATTCTAATTCTGTTTTGTTTTTATCGTTTCCACATAGGTTGGATTTATCTGAATATGGAATATCTGAGAAACTTGGCATCAGCGGTCTACCAGGTATACTGTACTCTTTATACATATTATTAGCTTGATTTATTCCTGTTTATTTACATTCAGATTGTCAACCAAAGATTATGTTGTATTGTTGTTGTTTTTTTCCCAATTGTTTATGCTACTTCTTTAACCAAAGTCACATTTTTACAACACATATGAAGAGTGTTCCATTTTATTTTTTGCAGGCTGTAAATTTGATGATACATGGAGGAGTGTAGAGAGGGATATCAGTAAGTAACAGCTCACCATACTGATTTTGATTCTAATAAAAGACTTTGGTCCTCTTACAAAAAAAAAAAGATTTGCATTTAAACCCAACTTTTATGCAAGAGGGCCTGGAACCTTTTTTAATGAGGGGGGGGGGGGGTCTGTAAAATTGATTGTCTTAAAAGCATAAGAAAATGCATGGGTGTGACATCCTCCTCCCTTTACACTTTGATTTGTACACATTGAATGGATTCACATAGAAATCAATGAAGGTCACATGAGAATCAGTTCACACAAATCAGTTTCTGTCGCCATGATTCAAGGCACAAAATGGTATCTGTCCATTTTACTGCACTTGATTTCTCAGAAAGAGATCTACATTAAAGTCTGGTGATAAAATGTGTGGTATATTAATATCAGACGTAATGACATACCATGATTTGTTTTTGTAATCATTGATATCAGTTCTTCATTATCATCATAAAAAATCTTGAATATTTTACAACAGATGGTCTGATCTCACAGGGTGTGGAGGAGGTCTTTGTGTTGTGTACACGAGGAGAGCTCAACAAGTATCGGGTGCGTCGTCTGATGCAGGAGTACACCACGGCGGGGCTCTCTGTTCACCATTACCCCTTCCCTGCTGGTCTTGTCCCCTCCCCAGTAAACTGCATGAAGATGCTTGAGGAGATAAGGATCAACCTTAATGCTGGGACGGGGACATTGGTCCACTGCTTTGGAGGAATCGGTCGGTCTTCCCTCATTGCTGCCTGCTTGCTGCTAATGTTGGATGAATACTTGGAATGGAAGGATGCCATCACGAAGGTGCGCCAGCTGAAAGGTCCACGTGCTATTCAGACAGTCAAGGTATATATAAGATTTGTTATTGATCTCCAGAGGAAATTTTGTTGAAGTTTTTTTCCAGATGAGATAGTATGAGAAAGGTGATAAAGAGAATTATGTACATGTAAGGGATGACACTGGAGACATGAGTTATCTTATTGAATTTTATTTTCAGCGAACCTTCTTCACTTTCCCCATAGCTTTTCTCGTATAGGGATGGAGTTTTTTAAAGCTAAATTACTCTTCACAATTTTTTTCCCCTCACTGAACGGGCAATTCAAATTATGTGGTACCATCTAATTTTTTCTGTCAGATTTTCAAGATTTTGATTGGGATGGTAATTTATTGGTAAACTTTTAAACAGCATTCTGTACACAACTTTTAAAAATTATCAAATTTGTGGTTATAACATCATTTTTCCCATTTTTTTTTCTTCCAAAACATTTGATCCACAGCAATATAACTTTGTGTGTGACTTCAGAAAGATGAGAGAAGAATATGAAGCCAACAGAACAGATGGCGACAGACGATCTATATCACGCTGAATTACTGGATATAAACCAGGCATGATGTAATAAATGTAGTTCTCAAAAGTTTTAATGGTTTAGTGGAATGATGCAATCCTCCTCCTTTTTTTTTCCCCCCTACTTGACCTACTGACCAGTGTAAAACACAAAACATTATGAAATCATGGTGAGAAAACCTCTTTTCCTAACCAAGTAAGAACATTCACTATGCGTATGGCATGTTTAATACTTGACAACTTTGATGAATGATTTTTACCAATAAACAGCAACAACAGAGTTGTTTTGTTTTTTCCTAACTATTCTGTGTTACAGCTTATAAACTTCCGTTGAGCATTTCTTAAAATCTTGACCTGGTTTAACAAAACTTTAAACAAACACTTGATCCTGCACATATTCAAGTAATAAACCCGAAAAACTATCACTATGGCTTAATAGCATTTAGAGTAATGATGTAGTAATCTAGTAAACTGTGCATTCTTTTCTTGAAACCACTCGCCAAATTTACCGACATCCCATTGAAAAACGTTTAATACATGCATTTCAATAGGATGGAGGCAAACTTGTGCTTGTACTTTTATGAAATGCTGCAGAGATTACTACAGCACTTCACATACATGTACATATATTTTAAAATACTCCAAAGCTATGAAGCCATATTGATAGTTTTGTTATTGTTTATTCATATTTTGGTCATGCCATGGTTCTTTAACATTAAAAAATATAAATTGTATTTTTTTTAGTCAACTCCCAGATAATGTTTTTAAATATGCATGATGTATGCATGTATATATCAGATCTAGCCATTTACAGATTATATTTTGAAAAATTTATAGCAAAAGAAAATTGCATTTGTAAATAGCATATATAATTCTTTATGTATTTAGTAATTTGTGTCAATGTAAATATGGAATACTAATGATCAATGAGTGGAAGAAAAATAATGTCTTTGATTAATGTTCTTTCTCTTTTTTTTTTTATCTGACTGGATTATTCAGTCATGAATTTAAATTGCTGAAATTATTGTAGTAAAATTAAAATTGATTTTCTTGATCATTACTTGTACTCATATCCACTGTACTATGGCATTGAAGGTGCACTCCTTCCAACTGTCTGAAGGTAATTTTTTTTTTACAAAAGAATTATGTAATAAGAGAATACATTTCTGTCCACACAAGGTGCACTGTGGAAATATTCAATGTAATATCACTTTGAACAGCTGAGTTCTTCTCTTCACACTAAACGTTACTTTATGTACCTAGTACTGAAAGGAGAATGCAACCCAGACATAAATTAGCTTCCAGTGAATGAAGAAGAACAAGAAGAGTAAACAGTGAAACTGAAAGTTTGAGCAAAATTGGACAATCTGTTCAAGAGTTATGAATTTTGAAAGTTCCAGTGAATCCCTATTATGGCGATCCTTGAGTTGGCAACTTTGTCAGCATCTGTGATGTCATCGTGGACAACTCTCCATTCATTTTGTACACAGAATTTCACATTTTCTTCATATTCAAGAAAAAATAGAAATTTGTTTGATTTAATATTTGAGTATGACATGGCTACATCAATTCTGCAAGCATTTTGGGAAGAATTATGTTGATTCCCGACTTGAAATTTTATATAAATCAATTTTTTTGAAAATTTATGCACAAAATGAATGGAGAGTTGTCCATGATGACATCACAGATGCTGGCAAAGTTGCCAACTCAAGAATCCCATGATAGGGATTTACTGAAACTTTCAAAATTCATAACTCTTCAACAGATTTCCGATTTTGCTCAAACTTTCACTGTTTACTCTTCTTGGTCATCTCCATTCACTAAAAGCACACTGATGCTTGTGTTTCATTCTCCTTTAATTGAATTCATGGATTTCATTTTAAAGGCTCTCAACCCATTTAAGTAGTTATACATGTATACATATATTTTGTTCTTTTAATAGAAATTGTAAATTATTTTCACTTTCCATTAATTTTATAAGTGCACAGATATATATACCACTGGAAAACTATGTATAAAGTGGGGGAAAATATTGCAATTTGTTGTGAATTTGAAATTTCATTGTAGATTGGAAAGATATTGTTGTAATACACAGGCAAGAGTGTTTAGACCATTTAAGCAGATTCTTGTAGAGAGAGAGAGTGGTCATATCAATGTCACCCGTAGGTCAAAACGGCATTTTGAATAGCGAAACAAATTGCCGACGTGAACGCGAAATACATTGACTTAGATCTTCTATAAAAGAGAAGAAAAGTTTTGATTTTACTTACCAGCAATGTTCCTGAGGCTCTCAATTTTCCCCTTTTCGCTTCATATCTGATGAATGAACTGAAAATGGTGAATTTTAAGAAGAAAACTGACGTTTATCAGTGTCAGGAAAATGCTTAGACACAAACAGAGTACAGAGTCGAGGAAGTTTAAGTTTAGACTCCGTTTATTATCAGAGTACTCATGATGCAATTAATGAAATCAGAGTAACTTAAAATTGGATGTCAATCAGAATATAATTAAATATTACAAATATATAACCAGGAAATTATGTTCAGTAACCAGTCTTGCATAAATCAAATCGTTTAAATGAAATTGAGTGTGACTTCTATGAAAGCTGGCTAGACATGTAATGGCCAGGTGGTACTGTACTTTCCTTTTGAAGATTAGCGAGTCGCAAATGGGTACAGCACGAAGATTGCATAACAGTTCCCCACCACACAGGGGCTTGACGCCATCATCTTTCACTCAGTATTGCGAGATTCACGAAGTTAATTCATCACACAGGAGGGGGAAGTTCTGTCACACGCTGTCTAACCCTTCACTTGGCTTTATACTCTGTTCTAGTCCCCAAAGGGAGGAGCCACCTGTAATTACAATCCAAACTTCCATAGATAGCGATATGCAAATAATACCTTAATACAAAATTGTAACGGTTTACTTCTGTTTGACACCCACGATTACTTTAGATCAAATAACAATAAAATCACAAGCAAATCATCATTTAGAAATATCTATGTGAAGTTAAAGATTAAGGTAAATACTTGTTTTACTGAATGAAATGTTAACTAATTTACATGCAATAACGAGACCACTATCAATCTAGGCTTCACACATTACGCCTGATACAACTCCACAGTCAATATCAAATTCTTCAGAGAATAACACATCATAGTAAGTGTGAAAACAAGACAATTTATAACTTACAATTCAGCTTTGGTAGTACTTGGCTTCAAAATAAATTCAGCAACATGGCTGATAAGTAATAGACATGATAGAAGTCTTTCCTCTTTGACCACATAAGCAGCTTCTTCAATTAGCAGTGAGACAAACTGAGAAACCCCTCACATACAACCCTGCCCATTCACTTGTACACACTCATTCAAATCCGCTCAACCATCCTAGAGTCACTCTCACTACCACTCACACTCCTGCTCTAGCAACTTATTTGCATTACAAAGAAAAGCGAATTGCAGCTCCTGTATATCTGAAATGAAGAAAAAGTATTTGGTTACAAAGAAGGGTAGTTTTCTGACAATTTCCTCCCTCCTTAGATTAAAAAAAAATTGTGTAAGTATAATTTTTTTTGGGAATGAGAAAACATTCTTAAACATTCTGAACAATTTCAAAGATGGACTCAAGCGGTGCAGGGGTTTATTCGTTGAACTCAGCTCGACTTAGGAAGTCAGCGCCCACATTCTGAGAACTTTTAATGCTCTCAACTCTGAAGCGATAGGGCTGAAGAGTGAGTGCCCAGCGCATGATCCGTGCGTTTGTCTGCTTTGCGCGATGAAGATACGTCAGGGCTTGATGGTCAGTCTGAAGTACGAACTCTCTACCATACAGGTATGGTTCATACTTCTGTATTCCCCATACAATGGCCAGAGCCTCTTTCTCAACTGTGGCGTATGATTTCTCACGAGGCAGTAACTTCTTACTTGAATAGCTCACAGGAAACTTCTCCTTTGTCTCTTCATTCTCCTGAAGTAGGACGGCACCTATACCGATATTGGACGCATCCGTGCGAAGAAAGTATGGCTTATCACTGTTAGGCAACTGAAGGATTGGCGAAGAGGCGAGATGCGCTTTCAATGCATTGAAAGCGCCTTCCTGGCTATCCCCCCATTCGATGCGATTGGGCAGCTTAGCCTTCGTGAGATCGGTTAGTGGAGATGCCACTGCCGCAAAGTTAGGAATGAATCGGCGGTAATAACCCACGAAGCCCAGGAAAGAACGCAGCTCTTTCTTGGTGCGAGGAGGCTTGGCATCTTGGATCTTGAGGAGCTTGTCACTCTGAGGTCGTAAGGTCCCTTTACCCACTACATGGCCAAGAAACTCTAGTGATTGACAACCAACTTCGCACTTGCTCGGTTTAGCAGTCAGGTGAACCGATCGCAACCTCTCAAGGAGTGCTGTGAGAACCTCGATGTGATCCTCCCATGTCTTGGTATGGATCAATATGTCGTCAATGAAATTATCGGTCTTCTCCAAGCCTTGTAGTACCTGTCGCATCATCCTGGTGAACGTGGCTGGCGCGTTGACAAGGCCAAAGGGCATCATTCTGAATTGAAACAAGCCAGCTGGTGTAAGGAATGCAGTGTAGGGCTTGGCACTTTCAGCAACTGGCACCTGCCAATAACCTTTGGTGAGGTCCAACTTGCTGAAATAACAATCTTGAGATATTGACGCAAAGATGTGTTCTGGATCAGGGAGTGGCTCTGCATCAAACACCGTCATCCGATTCAAGGTCCGAAAGTCGATGCAGAATCGTTTACTTCCATCCTTTTTGTCAATTAGCACAATGGGAGAAGCGTAAGGTGACTGGGACGGCTCAATAATCTCCATGGTAAGCATGTCTTCCACTTCTTTCCTCACTGTCGTCTGTAAGGCATGGGGAATGGGATACTGCTTCTTCCGAAAAGGCTCGCTCGATGTAAGCTGGATGTCATGTGTCATAACATCGGTTTTCCCTGGCAAGTCAGTGAGAACGTCAGCATATTCTCCAAGGACTTCACGAAGTTGGGTCTTTTGAGTTTCTGACAACTCCTCATTGACATGTACTTGGGAAGGGCCCTCTTTTGCAGTCAGTGCAGGAGTTTGACAACAGACCGACTTGTTTGGCAACGGGATGTCAAAGTCTTGTGTTATCATGGCAGCGGCCTCATTTCGTTCATGATAGGCTTTAAGTAAGTTCGCATGAAAGGTCTTGATTTGACCGTTGAGGTCTATCTTATAATCACATTGACCTTGACGACCAACTACGGGGAATGGTCCCTTCCAGTGGAGAAGTAACTTGTTGTTTGCAGTAGGGAGTAACAGCAACACCTTATCCCCAATAGCAAAGGAGCGATTGCGGCTTTTCTTGTTGTAGTAGGCTTGTTGTGACTCCTTTGCCTTCTTCAGGTGTTCGTGGGCTAACTTACAAGTGTCTTGTAGTTTGTTCTGCAAATCAAAGACGTATTCGTAGGTACTGCGGGTCTCATCATGTGGGGATTCACCTGTCCACAGCTCCTTAAGCAGGGTTAGAGGCCCACGGACCCGCCTGCCATAAATCAACTCAAACGGAGAGAAGCCTAAGCTTGCCTGAGGGGCTTCACGATAGGCGAACAGCAGTGCTCCAAGATATCTATCCCAATCAGTTGGTTTCTCTGCACACATTCGGCGGAGCATCAACTTCAGGGTTCCGTTGAATCGTTCCACCAAACCGTTCCCAGCAGGATGATAAGGAGTGGTGAACAGTTGGCGCAACGACAGCAATTTAGTCACTTCTGCGAACAAACCCGATGTAAACTGAGATCCTCTGTCACTAAGAATTTCCTGTGGCACACCAATGCGAGAAAAAATATCGACAAGAGCATCAACAATGGTGACTGCTTCAATATTTTTCATAGCAATAGCTTCGGGGTACCGGGTGGCAAAATCTACTAAGGTAAGTATGTACTTATTACCCCGAGATGTCCTTGGTTCTATAGGACCCACAATGTCAACAGCCACACGTTTGAATGGCGTGTCGATGATGGGCATGTCACCCAAGGGAACTTTCTGAACTCTTCCTTTCGGGAAGGTTCTTTGGCAAATGTCACAAGATTGGACAAAACGGGATATATCTCCAATTATACCCGGCCAATAGAAGTTTCTCAATATCCGGTCAGAGGTCTTCTTGATTCCTTGGTGACCACCAAGGAGTGATTCATGGGCAATCTTCATCACTTGCTGGCGAAGTGATGTTGGAAGAACTACCTGCAAATCAGTTACATCAGTCTTAGGGTCTTTGTTTTCCCTATAAAGGATCCCCTTTTCCACAAGAAACCGTGATACAGATCCATCTTTACTAACCTTTGGATCACTGTCTTGTGCTAGCTGGAAGCAACGACTTAGGGATGAATCAGACTGTTGCTCCTTTAGTAGGGACTTTGCTGTCACAACATCGGTGATGGGAAGAGGTACTCTCAAAGGTTGAGCTGGTTTGTCAGTTCTTGCTTTCTGTGCTCGGGTCTGAACAGCTTGAGCCTGGTCGAGTATTCCAGCAGTGCTTGGTTGCTCTATCTCTGATGGTGAGTAGTCTGGCTTCCACTCTGGGTCTGGGTCTGATGGACAGCGGACACCTGATATGTTTCCTAAAACAAGATCATAAATTGGGTTTTTAACACATAGAGCAGTAACATCACCCTTATAAAATGGGGTATCAATGTGAACACGTGCTACTGGCATCTTTCTGACTGTGTGATCAATCAACACACAAACCCTGATCTCACCGGTCAATTGATCCTCGTGGACTAGGCCCCTTCGGATGATAACTCCGCTACATCCACTATCCCTAAGGACTTTAACTTGTTGTTTACCAATGAATCCTGCAACTACTGGCATCTCCTCGGAGTTCCTCTCTCCACAGGCAGCAGATAGTATAGGGATTTGGTGACCGCATTTTAGTGTTACACGGTCTGAGTCAACACAGCATTCTTCTAGCTGTTCAGGAAAGGCACAAAAGGCGACAACATCCTGTTCAGGATGTGTCAGGTTATCATTAGGATCATGGTTAGAGTGATCATTATCTTCCAATTGTGCATCTGGGGAAATATCATCAAGATAGTTACCTGTTTCATCATCAGCTAACTCTTCAACATCGTTTCCAGTTTCTTGAAGAAAGGACGCGTGAACTGGTGTTGAACGGAAACGGCAGTCATTAGCAAGATGACCTGGTCTCTTACAGATGTAACAGGTCCTAGGAGGACGCAGACGATTCGGTGGTCCCATAGGGCGAGTTGACTGGTTCATCTTCTGAGGTTGACTAGTCGAAAGACGATTAGGAGTTGCCGAGCTGGGCTTCCTATCAGGTTGACAGAATTGAGAGAATGTGGATCTTCTGGCTTCAACAAAATCCTCAGCTAACTGTCCGAGTTCTTCAAGTGTTGAAACGCCGTGTTCCTTTAAGAAAATCAACAAATCTGGGGAACATTTACTTAAAAATTGCTCCCGTACCATTAGCTTTTTCAGTTCGTAGAAGTTATTACCGATATTTGCAAGTTGTAACCATCTATCAAACAAATTATCTAATCTGAGAATGAATTCATGTGAATTTTCATCTTTTTCTGGTCTAGCATTGCGGAATTTCTTACGGAAGCCTTCCTCTGTCAAGTTAAAACGTTTAAAGAGGGCTTTTCTCAATTGATCATAGTCTTGGGAACTCCTTGCAGGCAACCTAGCATATACCTGCAAGGCCTTGCCAGAGAGCAGGGCACTAAGGTTCAATGCCCAGGTGTCCCTAGGCCACCCGTGCACCCCGGCATATTTTTCAAACCGGAGAAGATAGCTATCAAGATCATCCTTTTCCTCATTAAATATGGGGAGTTTAGGCACTTTTACTTTTGGTTTAGAGAGTGTTTCCTCATTTTCAATTCTCGATTCAGAGAGTTTTGTTTTGAGTTCCAAAATAGCTATTTCATTTCTTTTCAATTCAAGTAACTGCACTCGCTCTTCTCTAGCTGCAGACTCTCTTTCTCTAACAAACTGCAATAAGCTCTCACCTTCTAAGCCTTCTGCCTTTCCAATCTCTGCCCACTTTTCCATTTCATATAGTTTTAGCTATTTACATCAAATACCTTCAATTACGGTGAGGTGGCTATGATCCAAAGCTTACGTAACAGTCAAAGAAACATGGATAATATTCATATGATAATAATTATATGTTACATAAAAATATAGCATAAAAGTGACTGATAATGAATTAAAAGATCATTCACAAATACAAATATCTAGTCCAAGCAAAACTTCCTGTTGAGTTAAATTGTCCCGGGTTTCGGCACCAAAATGTCAGGAAAATGCTTAGACACAAACAGAGTACAGAGTCGAGGAAGTTTAAGTTTAGACTCCGTTTATTATCAGAGTACTCATGATGCAATTAATGAAATCAGAGTAACTTAAAATTGGATGTCAATCAGAATATAATTAAATATTACAAATATATAACCAGGAAATTATGTTCAGTAACCAGTCTTGCATAAATCAAATCGTTTAAATGAAATTGAGTGTGACTTCTATGAAAGCTGGCTAGACATGTAATGGCCAGGTGGTACTGTACTTTCCTTTTGAAGATTAGCGAGTCGCAAATGGGTACAGCACGAAGATTGCATAACAGTTCCCCACCACACAGGGGCTTGACGCCATCATCTTTCACTCAGTATTGCGAGATTCACGAAGTTAATTCATCACACAGGAGGGGGAAGTTCTGTCACACGCTGTCTAACCCTTCACTTGGCTTTATACTCTGTTCTAGTCCCCAAAGGGAGGAGCCACCTGTAATTACAATCCAAACTTCCATAGATAGCGATATGCAAATAATACCTTAATACAAAATTGTAACGGTTTACTTCTGTTTGACACCCACGATTACTTTAGATCAAATAACAATAAAATCACAAGCAAATCATCATTTAGAAATATCTATGTGAAGTTAAAGATTAAGGTAAATACTTGTTTTACTGAATGAAATGTTAACTAATTTACATGCAATAACGAGACCACTATCAATCTAGGCTTCACACATTACGCCTGATACAACTCCACAGTCAATATCAAATTCTTCAGAGAATAACACATCATAGTAAGTGTGAAAACAAGACAATTTATAACTTACAATTCAGCTTTGGTAGTACTTGGCTTCAAAATAAATTCAGCAACATGGCTGATAAGTAATAGACATGATAGAAGTCTTTCCTCTTTGACCACATAAGCAGCTTCTTCAATTAGCAGTGAGACAAACTGAGAAACCCCTCACATACAACCCTGCCCATTCACTTGTACACACTCATTCAAATCCGCTCAACCATCCTAGAGTCACTCTCACTACCACTCACACTCCTGCTCTAGCAACTTATTTGCATTACAAAGAAAAGCGAATTGCAGCTCCTGTATATCTGAAATGAAGAAAAAGTATTTGGTTACAAAGAAGGGTAGTTTTCTGACAATCAGACTCGTAGGTCGACAGCATTCCATCGAGTAACCAATAGAAAAGCATGCTATGTAGTTTCGGTACAGACTTGTCACATTTTCAGGACGAGGTCAATTCATTGACCGAGTACACAAGATGAGTGATCAATGTAATGCATTGGTGAAAATCATGTACAGTTGTAAATGTATACACAGTGTATGTACCAGATATTTCCTTTATGTAATTTGCAACCAAATAAAATGTGTATACATGATTTACATGGACAACCAATCTTGCAATGAAGAATTTGTTGAGAGTAGTAATTTGTAAGTTTTTATTATTCTTTATACAACTGTAGATTGGCATGTTCATATTGTATGCATGAAATACCTATTGATATCTGGTTTGACGATTCAGTTAAGCTTTTTCTCACTAAAAAGGCCAATGTCTATCTTTAGAGCTGTACAACACATGCACTGGAGACAAATGCTGATTACTCTATGGTCAATTTCTAGCACTTAACCCATTGCTTACTGGAACCGGTTGACCCCTGTATTAAGCCTATGGGAATAAGAGAATTCAGTAGTCAACGGGTTAACCAACTTCCAAACATCGGCTCTAGACCAAACACTATGTACACATGTACATGTACCTGTACTTTACCATAAGGTTATAAGTTTATTTGCAATCTTAAATGACAAGGGAACACTGGAGACAAGTCAATTTTAATGAAAATAGAGGATAGAGAGAAGAAAGTTTTTTGTTTTTTGTTTAATTAAAAGGTTGGATCAGAATCGGTTATGAAAGTTTTAGTTTCAGTTTACTTTCTATGGCAATCCTCAAATTGGCAATATCCCTTCAAAATGGCAGGTTTTTGTGGACAACTCTCCATATGTTCTGTACACAAAATTTCAGATTTGTTCCATTAATCTCCTAAGGTGCAGCTTGTCTCTTTCTTAGCTCAAGATATATCATAGGGGAAATGTATATGCCACAACATACATGTATGTTACCGGTAAGTTTACAAAGAGACAAGCTGCACCTTGAGAGATAATGGAGAAAATCTGACATTTTGTATACAAAACATGGAGTTTTCCACAAAAACCCTGCCATTTTAAAGCAAAACTGCCAATTTGAGGATCGCCATAGAAAGTAAATCATGACTTCAAACTTTTATAACTTTCTCATTTCATAACCGATTTTGATCCAACTTTTTAAATTGCTTTCTCTCTAACCTCTTTTCATTAAAATTGTCTCCAAGGTTCCCTTTTCCTAAACCTATATTTTTTATGAAATGAAGCCCAAAGTTGAGAGCAATTGTTGACACAGAATTTGCTGGAGCACTGTCTTTAGAACTATCCCCCATAAAACAACAAATATCAGTAAAAACTGACATCCAACAAAGTGGCATGTGTAATACATGTACAAAGTTAACTATAAATACAAATCAAACATTGGTTCACTTCCTTTTATCTTTATATTTATTGCTCTTATCACAACATTCTGCAACATATGAATGAATACCTTGTTATACACAAGTTGCACAAAAATTACGAGTGGTGGGAGATTGATAATAATATATGAAATTAATAATGATGCAATTTAATCAAAGCCTTAAAAATAAGGCATAAATACCTGATGATACAATTAACAGATTGGTGCTAACCCACTGAACCTGACACATCAAACCAATCTAAGCTTCCAATTTTTAAAAAGAAAAAGGCAAAACAATAGCCTGAATAGGTGATTTTAAACCAGTGTTTACAATCACTTTCACACTTTTTTTTTCTTTTCTTTTCTTGTGGAAACTCTAAGCGCTTTTTAGGGAATAATGTTTCCTCAGGGAATTTAAAGCATTTCATGGTAGCAGAAGAAACAAATTTGCTCTTTCCTCAAAAATCTTTCTTCTGTATCATGTAAAGAGTTCCATCTCTTCAAGAATTGAAAGCCTTGAAGTATCAATGAAATTATTTATGTTATCAGAACCAAAAAAAAAAAAAAATGTCCAAATTTTTCAAAAGTACATGTATTTTGACATTCAGTTTTTGTAAGCCTTTCTTATTACAGGCCTAGGCAACTGGATTAACCAACTCAACATTCTAGAATCATACTATAGCTTGTATGCAGCCAGCATGGAACTGGACAGGTAGATGTTTTGGAAGATTGTAGATAAAAATATTTAAGGAAAGGGATCACATAAACTGAACTTCATCATAACTTTGCCCAGTTAAAATCCCTATAACGGGCTGAACACACCACTGAATAGTGCCTGAATATGACTGAATAAGTTGTTCTCATTCTAAACCAACTTCAAACAGCTGCTCTCTCTCCATCAAATAAATAACTTGCTAACACTCCTATCATTTTTTTTCCCCTGAAGTTATTCAATCTGATATCTTGCTTTTTGCCTCAAATACATATGTAAAATGAAATAACAAATATTCTAAATAAATAGCCCATCTTGAATTTTAATCATTTCCACAAGTTCTACAACAAATCCTCATGCCGGTACACACATATGAGTGAAATAGAATGAATAATACTGTGTCACACTGTTTACTTTCTAATGGGTACATGTGTCACAAATGGACTATCAAACATATTTTGATGAAGATTCTGGATGATCCCTATCAAACCTTGACAAAGCTACAAGACATTGTTCTATCACTATACTGTCAACATTTTGTGGGTAGCCCTGGTAGCCCATCAGTGCTTATAGGAATAAAGTGAAATATCATACCCCTCCCTGGTATTTAGACAAATCTACCATCATGAGGACTTGGCAAAATTTTTCCTTCTATTATGTGCCACTCACAAAACTGAAGGGATTATTCAAGGAGCTTCAAGCTCCTTGGATTAATGAAACAGAAATATAATTTTGGTCATTCGTTTTTCATAATGAATGTTCGTAATCAACAACAGTTTCATTCACACACTGTAACAAACCACATAATTGCTCACTTTACAAAAGAGAATATCTGCACACAAGTGATTGGATCACAATTTAACACAATTAACATGGATAGGTTTTCATTTAGAATTGAGCATGAATCGATGGAACTTCATACATGTATATCAGAGTTTATAAACTAATAAATAATGCATTGAAATGCCATATATGCCTCTACATAAATCCAACATGAAAAATCACAGAAATGGTGATAACTCACAACACTGACCTACTTCAAGGACACATGCTATCTACCCTCAACTACAAAAATAGACTCTACCTTCCCGAGATTATACTGTGTGAGACGATAAAAATGCAACAACTGTCAATTGCTCAAGAGTGGAAACAATGATGTGTTACATATGTTCACAAAAGTGGTGCAGTGTATCAAAATAATCAGAAAGAGTTACTCTTCCAAACCATGTTACATACATGTATATTTACACTTTAGTAAACAGTGATCAGTTGAAAAGTGTTGCATTTTTATCATATCCCTCTGTAATAGGTGGGTGATGATCTTGATTGTTTAATTTACTTCATATTTTTGTACAATTCACACAACGTGATAGTGAGGTTTGATTGGGATATTTCTCTACTGATTATATTAAATAATACAAACAGATTTCAAATGCGAATACATGAATTCCTTATCCTGAAGTTAAGAATGACTGAAGCACTACTGCTTACAAGAACCCATTGTTCTTAGGAAAAGCTTTGGGGTGAGAAATTTCAGTATCAACCTGGTAATATGCCATTCACTGAACAAGTTCAGGGTCTCCGTTGCATAAAACTTACCATTAATGGTAACTCTGCCATCAGTGGCAACTACCATGGTAACATTTGCTCAACAGCCAATCGAATTCAACGTTTCTATGGAAGTTACTATTGATGGCAAAGTTTACTATCAATGTTAAGTTTTATGCAACAGGAACCTGTACGATGAATATCCTGTTGTGTATCAGCATACCCAAAACCAACGCTGGCACCCACTTTTACTTCTTATGGGCAAACCCAGAGAATAGGGGCCAGACCCCGTGCACATGCCATCTATACAGTGCAGAGATCGGCAGAGATAGCTGAAACCCAAGGTATGTGACAAGTCCATAATTGAATTCAAAATGGCTTTCAAATATGTTTTAATCAGGTAATTATGTTCTGATATATTACATCATCCTCTCGGCTTTCAGATTTTCGGTTACTGTATAAGCCAATATTAATTTCGCGTACAGATATATTCGCGAATCACAGGCTAAGACATTTTCGCGAGTCATTGATTTCGCGAGTGCAAGAGCAGTAGCAAGACGGGAACTGCAGTAAACTTATTTGTACAGTGGAAACTCGGTATAACGAGGTCCTTGGGACCATCAAAATTACCTTGTTATAGCAGGAATCTCATTATATCAGGCTTAAATAACAACAAGATATAAAGAGCTGGGACCTGAATATTACCTTGTTATATCAGGAATATTTTTATATCAGATCTCTTTATACCGAGTTTCCACTGTACATGAAAGAGCCATATCGGCAGATCCGGAGGATTTTTTTTTCAATTTTTTTTGGCCAATAACATCACACTCGTAGCTTGCAATAAACAAAAAAGTTGTCATAAAACCCTTGATTTCTTGATTTACAGCGCGTTTTTGACGACTCTCATTCTAACCACCCCACCAAGGCCCCGCATGCTTTGGAAACATGGCACCGATTCCGCATTTTTGGTAGCAGAATTGGTTTCTTACAGGGGTTTTGAAGGTGACTACGGAACTAACTTGTGATGAGTGACAGTTTCTCTCTGTGTTGTGATATGATGCTACGCACACCCGGAGGACTGCTGCACTTTCCGCATGGCAATGGCAACAATGTGCCGATGACGAAAGCTAACTGTTAAAGCAAACGTGTGGATATTTTCGCATGTTGTTAAATTCGCGACAGGTGAGTGATTCGCGAAATTCACGAAAATAAAACCACCACGAAAATTTCAGCTCGTACAGTATTTGATGAAAATCATTTTGATCTTTGCCAGAAATGTTGTCAAACTCACAAGTGTTTCACCACTGAATCTTGTGCAAATCATCCCTGCCGCTGCTGCCACTGGGATACATTTGCTTAGCGCTTGCACACAAATGAATACAGTGCACGTGGTCTGGCCCCTATTCTCCGGATTTGCCTTCTTATGCATCCAAGTATGCTTTCATTTGCATCAAATTTGTTGATTCTTAACCTACCATCAGCATGTACAGCTCTGAAGTCATTGATAACTTCTCCTGCATTTGACTGCAAGAATTTCACCTATAGCAAGCAAAGAGAAATGGGAAAGACTCACAGAAGTACAGTAAAATGAGACACCTACATGTACACAAGAAACTCAACTTAATGTGCAAAAATGAGGTTCCTGCTAACATCACCCAAAGCATTTTGCATAACATAACCTACAAGATTTGCCTGTATGCTAAAGTGACTGATTTCCACCCAAGGGCAGTCTATACTGTACCTTTCTAAGTTTGTGGTTTACAACAAAAACCACAGCAGCAATAACAGTTCATGGGAGAGGAAATCAAGCTCATTCTTGATTCTAGACCTCATTTCCGTCTCCAAATACTGAGCTGGGGCACCGTCCACTGGTTTTTCCTTGCTGTTTCCCTGATGAACATAGGGAGCCCTCTGTCATCCATCAGAGTGAAGTCTGGCCCAAGTATCCTCTTTAATGAGTCTAGGGTGGTGACAGGTTTACCATCTTTGTCCTTGTATCCTCCCAGCCACTTTGACTGTTGATATGTTTAAATGCAACAGACCATGTAATTTCATCAAAACAAATTTCTGTATACTCATTTGACTATAGCTAAAGTTTTATGCCACAAAATAAGACTAAATAGTTTCTCAATGAGCAGTAAATCTATTAAACAATCTACCAGCAGGAACTATCAACAGCAACAGCAATTCCTTCAAATCAAACCAAGAGAATGAAAACATAAATTCACTTGTTATCACCTGGATACTATTTTTTCATGGATCATTGTTTATCATATATGCATGTGATAAACAGTAGTGATATTAAAGTAATTTTCAAGAAGATGCAGAGGGGCAAAAAAGTTTCTGTATATTTTACACCAACATCAAGGTAAATAAAATTGTCTTCAGACTTCAGTATTCTATGCATTCTAAAACCTTGTTTCAAGAGTGTTCTGTAGAGTTCGTGGCTGGGGGGACTATGCTACTTTTCCCTATGATTATCGGGTAAGGCATCACTAGATCCAATTTGTACCTAAAAAAAAGACTACAGGGCCTGTGTGTAATATAATATGGAATTTTAGTCAATTAGAGGAACATCTGCTACTATGTTGTATTAAAGTGCAGTGAAATAAAATACAATTACTTAACATATTTTTTTTTTTTTAATTACTTAACAGCTCTGTGATTTCACATTGTTCAGGCAAAGACAATTATTCAAGAAGGAGTAAGAATTTTGTACAGTTTCTCAATGTTACAAATAATACGTTATTGGTGTTATTCTAAACAAAGTTCAATTAAATAAAACTTGAACCTATAAATTTTGGAAATTTAATCAAATTGCACAGTTAAAAAGGAGTCTGTAACTAGCTTAGATTCTCTACCTTTGGTGTGAATTCTGTGTCCCAAGAAGCTGGTGTTGTGAGCACAAGGACACCTCCAGAAGCAACCAGACCAGGAACTCTGTTCAGAAAGTCCATCGGGTTTGGTAGTCTGCATATAAGATTGGCCCCAACCACACAACCAAACTGGCCTAGGTCTAGAGGAAGGTTACATGCATCACCCTGCTGGAAGTGACATCTTTTTCGATCCTTGGATGCCAATCAAAAACAAATGGAAATAATGAGTATCTCACAGAAAGAAATATGTGTTGGAAAAAAAAATAACAGTGGAAAAAAATTATAAGACTTATGACGCCGAGTGTAAATATAAAAAAAATATAAATATATCACTTTTAATCAAACCAAGATTTCGTGTATTAAAGACGATTAAAGAAGATATTAAAGACATTGGTTAACATTGTTATGATTTTAAAAAATCTTGTTTTGTTACTTTTAAATGGGATAAACATAAGGGTTATAGTGTAAAAATACCAGTCTGAAAGTTTCAAAGTATAATATCCACAGGAAGTATTTTTAAATATCAAAAATGTGGACCAATGTTTGAAAAATATAAGATGGTCGGTTGCACAGAATAGACATAAGGAGTGCGCGTGCGCGTATGACTCATCTTACCGTACTGTGTGTATTGGTGTATCACGCAGCGGGAGGCACATAACGGCATTTCAAATTCAAGCAAAGTGGCCCTCTCAGTGATTGTCTCGTGAGATGAAGGATAATAAAATCACCGTTTGCATCTAACTTACACTTTTTCATTCTAAATTATGGTTGGTTTCAGGGTTTTTTAGTACAAATACAAGTACTCATATACATGTTTCATCTTAGTTTGAGAATTTTTTAAATCAGCTACTCACAAAGTTAGCCAATGCCTTTAAGTTACTTGAAGTTTTACAATATTTCTGTGAATACTACACAGATCAAGACAATGCAATGAATATGTTTTGGTTTTTTTTTCACTTTTTATGAATTCAAATAAAATTCACATATTGTGATTGTGTTTTACTCAGTACTGTGAATAAAACACAATTTACGTAACCACTGACACATGTATGCAAAAGTTTTCATTTCGAAAGAATGGAACACTTACTATTGTTGAATCCACTACTGCAGTCAGGTCTGTACAGAGATCTCCCTCATCAGTCACCGAGTATTGTAAGTTACCATGATCCTTTAGAAGATTACAAGCATCAATGAAGGCATGACTGAAATCAATGCCAACCACTTGTTCAAATTCTCTAGCCAGCTCAAAGGATGTTCTCCCAACGGCACAGCCAATGTCTAGGGCTCTGCTGGGAATTAAACTCTGTTGAATAAATAAGCAAATATTAATCAACAGTGAGTTCCATGATACAGTGTATGTTCTATTCACTGCAACTGTCACTATCTGATACAGAATTAATCATCCCAATGACTGGTATATTTTTTATTACATCTTATTCTTCATTATATTTCAGTAACTTGAAAATGTGCCACTACGCTAAAATGATGAACAAAGTGAGCGATAACAGTGCATATCAGAAATACTAGACAATGTCACTTTTGAAAGATTGTTTTCCTCTTTAAAAAAAAAATAACACTACAGTAGTCTACAGATATGCACAATATAAATCTGGCAAACAGTGTGATGTCCTATGATAACTGTTAATTTATCTGCTGCAATGAAAGGTCAAACTGAAAACTTGAAAATCCACACATATACATGTACATTTTCACTAAGAAGGAAATCATCAACTTTATCATCAAAGTCTAGAATGGGTTAATATTTGAATATTTCTTTCCATGCAGCATTAAGGCCTAAATTCTGCAATATCAAAACTTATTTTTACATTCCACAAAGTTTCCTAGCTATAGCATTACAAATTATCAGGAATAATTACATGTACCATACTCATCACCCGTAGGTCAAAACGGCGTTTTGAATAGCGAAACTAATTGCTGACGCGAACGCAAAATACATTGACTTAGATCTTCTATAATAGAGGAGAAAAGTTTTGATTTTACTTACCAGCAATGTTCCCGAGGCTCTCAATTTTCCCCTTTCTGCTTCATATCTGATGAATGAGCTGAAAATGATGAATTTTAAGAAAAAAACTGACGCTTATCGGACTCGCAGGTCGACAGCATGCTGTTGAGTAATGTCAACTGATCTGCTGCCGTCTTGTGTGTAAGTTGGCTCCCCATAGGCACGCACATACACAAAGCGCACGATGTGATTTTTTTTTTTTTTTCGATTGTCTCTTTACAAACACTGTAGAATAGGTTGATTTGTACACTGAGCAATGCTGAGCAGCAGACCAGAGAAAAGGTGAGTTTTCATATCTATTTTTAAAAATTTGTTATCATACTGAGAAGGTCTAACTGTCCATGTACATTTTTTGATAGATGTCATAGGTGATATTGATTTTTTTTTTTTCATAATATATACTTTATTCATCAATATAAAAGTACATATAAACAGATAAAACCTAGGATATTTTCTGCTGAGGCAGTAAAATACAAGGTAAAATATGGAAATAAAGGTAAAAAAACAAACAAAAAAGCATGATATTTAGTTTCGGTACAGACTTAGCACATTTGGAGGACGAGGTCAATTCATTGACCGATTACACAGGATGAGTGATACTCATCATAAGTTGGCTGGATGGTTGTGACTCTAAATAGAAACCATTTTTCCATTAAAAGGTTAAAAAATTTCATGGGCATCAATGGGGGGGGTGGGGGCCTTGAACTTTTTTTTAAGGGAGGACACAAAATGGTATGTCCCCCCAAAATTTTAAGCTGAGGACCCTTTTCTTATTTTGGTTGTTAGCAAATTTCCCAATTCTATGTCCCCCACCAAAATTTTAAGCTGATGACCTTTTTTTCAAAATGGTCCCCCCCCCCCCCCCCCCCATAAAATGGATTGACACCCCTGCTTCCAATCATCGATATAATAACAAACACACTGACACAGGCATAACAGGAAAGTTTGTTGTTTTATCTTTGTTTAATTGAGGTGGGTTTTTTTTCATTTTGTTGGGGGGTTTATCAATTTATATTCTTGCTTCCCCTCCCCGTCCTTTCTTTTTACCTCTTCTTTTTCCAATGGAAATCAAAAGTCAGAAAAAAATGCCTTGACCACCAGGCCAATGCCAGGCTGGGCCTGGGGCACTGCCACAGCTCAGGCACAGCCTTATCAATGGATCTTAGCACTTGGCCTTGCTTAACACTGTGATCAGGCCTGACTGAGCTGTGAGTGTGACTTTCACAATCTGAATATTCTAACAAAATATACCAGACAAATAAAATGCCCATATGCTTGTCCTGGCCTTGTGTTACCTTATCTGTAGTTAAAAGTGCCTGCAAAGCTTCGTCCGCGACTCTACGAGGGAAGTCGAGGGCATCTCTCGGGCCGAAACTGTAGCGTAGCACTTCTTCCGGTGCTCCGTAGTGAAAAACTAAATACTCGTTGACAAGTTTCTCAGTTTCATACTTATTCTCTACATCTGCACGCCTCTCATCATATCTTAAAAGCTTGTAAGTAGAATAAGCAGCAATGCTGGATGTTGCCAGTAGAGCTGCTCCCACGAAATAGTGTCGATTACTGGTAAGAATATTAGCCATTTTTACGTTGACTCACGATCTTTTCTCACATGTGCAAGCTGTGATGTGACGTCATGCTACTCGCCGGTAAATAGTCTTCTTGTGATTCAGACATTTTCTGGAAAGAAAAGAACAAAAGGAAAGAGGGTACAGAAGCGCTAATTTGTGATTTATTCTTTTTAAAATCAAATTTCAACTTTTCTATAGGTGTTTATGAAAATTTCCCAGGATATATCTTAGATATCTATCCAGACTAACAATTGGATAGTGCACGTGGCCTTTTAAAGTTTTTTTTTTTTTTTTTTTTTTAAATCTCGGATGATGTTCCCTTTTTGGCTACAATTGCTTCATTCTCGAAATTCATAGACTGCGTTTGTCGTCAGGAGGAAAAATGTCGAGTCGCAAAATGTAGGTCATAATATACCTAGCTAATTAAAACTGTAATGTCCCATCAACAGATGAATGATACAGTGCCATTCCCACGAAGTATTTTCTTTTGGAATGAACTCAATGACTATCTTCGTCAACACAGCGAAATTTCAATCTAAAATGTTATTGACATACTCTACAGTCTACACTCATTTTCACTAACAAACCAACAAAAGTCAATGAGAAGAGTTGACTCAATAATACATTGTTAATTACCAATAAGAATATATTCAATCCAAATTTTCGGGGGTCTCCCCCTTCCTCGGGGATAAAGACGATTATTTTCACTAATATACTTCAAGAAGTATATTATTTATACTAATATAAAAATATCAAGGGGAAAGAGAGTATTGTATGCCGAGTCCTTCTTCAGCTTTTAAAGGAATCAGTTTGTTTGTTTTCCTTGGGTGTTATTAATTTTTGTCCTTGTTTGTTTCTGTAGACTTTTGTTTTCAATTTGATTATGGATCCTAGATGTATGGTTGCGTGCTAGTTTTGAAGAAGAGGTTCCAAATCCGGTTCCAAGCGTCATTCAACAGTCAAATAGCGTCTGGGTAGGTAGACTATGTAATTATTGATGGCTAATATTGCTTCTTCTTCTTCTTCTTCTTCTTCTTCTTCTTCTTCTTCTTCTTCTTCTTCTTCCTTCTTCTTCCTTCTTCTTCTTCTTCTTCTTTCTTCTTCTTCTTCTTCTTCTTCTTCTTCTTCTTCTTCTTCTTCTTCTTCTTCTTCTCCTCCTCCTCCTCCTCATTCACCCTCTCTTCCTCCTCCTCCTCCTCCTCTTCCTCTTCCTCCTCCTCCTTCTCTTACCTCTTCTTCTACTTCTTCATCTCCTTCTACTTATTGTTCTTCCAGCATGGAAGAGGTTGCCACTGTCAGATATGTTACAGAACTACGAATGGAGGAAAGCCATCGGGTTCCGGGAGGGATAGCCCCCCCCCCCCCCCCCCCCCCCCCCCCCCCTCCCCCTCAAAAAGGGAAACAAATTACATGGCCAATACTCCGAGATGGTTATTTGCTCGTCTAATGTATTTCCTATATTAAACGATATTTTCCCTGCTTGTCATGGAGACACCGTGAATTTATTGGGCGGAGCATGATGAGAGAAATATTGGGAGCAGAAGTGAAAATGGCCTCAGCCACAGACCGAAAATTCTGTCTCTGTATAATAGTTCGTTATTTGGGGGTAGGGTCGGCTCCTCACCGTGATGAGGAGCCGAACCTAGCAAAATAATAGGCATACAATAACGAACTAGAGACTTCCGTGTGAGTGAGGAGTCGACCTATACCCAAATAAGAAGCTATAAGAACCTCACAGAATTTTCGGTCTTAGGCAGGGGCGGAGAGCCCGCTCATCTTATTTCTTTATACCATACGACACCCAGGGGCGGCAGAGCGTCTTTCAAAGCGGGGGAGGGGTACAGCGAAAAGGGGTACTTTGGGCGGAAAGGGGCACTTAATAAAAGCTGAACACAGAAGGAAATTATACCCTTACATTCTATTTAACACACTTTTAAGGGGCATTTTGACATAGTAATCATCTTTAATAACTTTGCAATTGTATACTACTCTGTCTTACTCATTGCAGAGCAAAGCGAGCGAGCGCGCAAAAATGCTAAAATAGGCTGAAAGCCATAGTATTTGCAATAATATTCAGAGTGACCTATAATGATAAAAGCTGCCGCAAATCTAATTTATGGATGTTCAATGATTATCATTGTTATTTTCTACCATTACTATGTTTATAGTTTTCTTTATAGTGACCAAGCTATATGTTTTCAATGCAGTTGTTAGGTCTCATAGCGACCGATATTTTTACTAGAGAAAATATTTGAATGGGATTTTAAGCACAATACCATCAGGAATAATCTTGAGAACACATAAGACTTTACTACACACTTGAAGTGCCTTGCGTGAGATGTAAGTGCAAGCTCGCGTAGCGAGCGAGCTTCGGAAAGAAAAAGTAGGGGGGAAAATACCCTCATTGCTTCAATATTAGGAGCGCCGTTCCTTCTATAATTAAAGTTGTGGGAGACGCTGTACCCTTCCTGTCCCCTGCCCCACTGCCTCGCACTGTAAAACCTCTCTGATTCTTTGGAGGAAAGGGGCACTTATTAGATAATAGGCATGTATCAAATTTTAAAAAGGGTCTCTTGCCCGATGGGAAAGGGAAACTATAAAAAAAAGGGCGCTAATTGCACTTATCTTACATCAACAGAATGATGGAGAAATTGGACATAATAGAAAGGAAAAGTGACATTTATCAGAAGTAAATGAGGGCATCAGATTTCAAATTGGGCACTTATATCAGAGGTGAAAAGGGGGCACTCTGCAATGAATTTCACTATGAAAAACGAAAAGAGGTAGTCAAAGGGGGCAATAATTTAAAAGGGACATTCATTTGAAGTTTAAAAGGCGCACTTCTCAGGAGAGAACAGAGCGCTATTAAAGAGGGAAAGGGGCACTTATAGACATAAAAAGGGCGCACTTCTAGGTTTTAAGAAGGCCAAGGGTAACTTATCTGAAACAAAAAGGGGCACTTATTAGAAGTGAAAGGGCATTTATTAACAAAGAAAATGGGTCCTTCTAAGATGAAAGGGGGCATTCAACAGATCTGAAAGAGGGCATTTTTCTTGTGTAAAAAGGGGTACTTTTAGGTGCTTAAAAAATGGGGGCATTGTGCCCCCCCCCCCCCCTAGCACCGCCTCTGACGACGTCCATAATTCTAGGCGTATGGGCTCAACGCGAGTAAACAAACAATAAACAAACAAAAAAAAAGACCGCTTGTTTGAAAAAGAATAGCTTTTTAAATAGTCCATTCCGGTCAGTTTGTAACTCCCATTTTACGGAATATGATGCCTACGTAACTGACGTAGCAAACCAATCGAGTGTTAGAAAATTAAAATGAGCCATTTATTTTTCTTGTGTTACTCATACAGTGCATACAATGATAGACTACAGTAACTCAATTACAATTAGACTTTTAGTGATTACATGCACCGTGCAGAACGAACTCATAAGAGCGAAAAAGGTTCGGTTTTGCCCAAACTATTGTCGTGTAATACCCACTATATCAGGCAAAAATACTAAACTTTTGGATCTGGAGGGGGGGGGGGGGGGGATCTTATGGCCAGTCCACCCGGCAATCATACACAACAGTTTGCAGTTGTTCTGTACTGAGGGGCGGCGCCAGAGTATTTTGATGGGGGAGGGGGTAAGATGATGATCAGGGCACCGTTTCATGAAAGTGGTCAGCATGCACTGACAATTTTGTCAGTCTCTGACAGTTACCATAGTAACAGTAAGTGATCAGTGGTTCTCAGCCAATCAAAACCAAGGATTTTACTGATATTGTCAGAGAATGACAACTTGTCAGTGCTGACAACTTTCATGAAACGGTGCCCAGATAGGTTAGTTTAGTTATACGTTTTTATATAGGGGTGTTATAGTTGCATGACCTAGCCCTCTCTTTCCTGATACTCTTCTTTCTTCTTCTTTTTCCTCCCCCCCCCCCCTCTTTTTTCTCCTCTTTTTTATCACTTGAAAAATTATAGGGGCGGTCACCACCCTGCCAGCTGTAGCGCCGCCCCTCTCTGTACTTAATGATAAATTTACCTTAATTTTGCTTTGTTTGCTTGCATCATTTTCGAATCTTTTTTTTTTTTTTAGTTCGTTTTTTCATGTTCTTTTCCCTCTTCTTGTCGTTTTTTTTTTTTTTATTATACTCTTTTTGTGCGTTGTTGACTTTCCCCCCGTTTTGTGTCAGACTCGGACAGGTCGGATGTATTTCATTATATTATTTTCTTATCATTTTCTTGTAGTTCGTTTATCAAGTTCTTTTCCCTCTTCTTGTCGTTTTTATAGACTCTTTTTGTACGTTGTTGACTTTCTCCATCTTGTTTAATCATTGCTCGACTTTTTAAAAAATGTATGCTGCCAGCTATAGTCACATACCGTACCTTCTTATGCAGAATCGCTATTAGCTAGCGCTCGGCGCATACGGTTATTGTTATTGTGCATGCATTATACTTATATGCATGTAAGCTATCTACAGTACATGCTAGCTGCAAGTACAGTAGTACGCTGGCGCGGCGCAGGCAAAACAGGGTGACCTTCCAATTAATGTTCCTTTCGGAACTGCCTGACTGGGAGGAGCTTTTCGTCAAAATTTCGTGAGAAATTTGCAATTGTTCTTCTTTCTGACGATGTCGACGCCTGAGAAAAGATCGACTGGAACTACAGTGAGAAGATCAGCACGATTGATTGAGAAAAAACCAAGCAGTTCTTTGTCGAATGGTGAGTGCCTTTGTTTGACCTCTTTCTGAGCTGAGCGCATTTGCATTTGCCAATGAACGCAAAATTTACTAGACTCGTTCCAGCTAGCTGACGCAGAAATGTCATTGTTCAGTGCAGTGACTGGTGTGGAGATATCACTGGATATCAGAGCCTTTTGCTTTTTGTTTTGTTTTTTCCTAGATAGACTAAAAGTTACATCTTCTCGTTAGTTAATTGTTACTAACATTAAACAGATCTTGATCTGTGTTTATATTGAAGAGGCCGGGGGGGGGGGGGGGGTTGGAAGGATAAACAGGCATTAAGTAAGTTAATGCACTTTTGTATCCATGTGCATATCTCCAGTTGTCATGAACAAATTGGCATCAAACTTTTATAAGAATTATTCAGATAATCACCAAGATGTAGTTTGTAGTCGCATCTCACCTGAACTGAAGTGAATGATGAATCTCTCACCTGAATTTTAATCACATCGGAGAGAGAGAACCCTCAATTATTTACGGCTTCAAAATATTCGATATCTTCGCTCAGTGTGGTCACCACGCTGTGTGCTTCATGCTCGACCCTTAAAGTTAGTGAAAAAATGAAGCTAGCGATTAAAAAATGACAAGATTCTTGAGAGCCTGACTCTGTCAAGCATGAAGCACACAGTGTAGCGGCCATCATTGAGCACTGAAGCTGTAAATTGAGGGTTCCCTCTGGCCAATGTGATTTAACTTTGAACAGGTGAGAGATGCAATGCATGTTGGTGATTATTCTGTGCAAGTTTGAGATTCGTTCATTACAACTAGAGATATGCGTGTGGATACGAAAGTGCATTATATGAGCAACAGGTAAGCCTCTCATGTTTGAAGACAAAGTCTAACATCAATTGACATGGCTGTGGGTTTCTGTGAAGAAAAATAAAATATTTGTAAGATCAAATGTTTTTGAATAATGTTTAACCTTTTCTCTTTCTGAACATGAATTTCAAATAGCTGACTGGTAGTAGTAATGGTTAATTCTAACAAAGTTGGAAAAATGAGGTTTGCACTGTTGTATTCTTGGGTCTAACATTAATAACAGATGTCTAACTGTTACTTAGCGTTACAATCTACATGTATACTAGTGCAGGCTTTTTTTACTCTGGCATTTTTTACCCCATACTTAGTAGATTAGATCATAGATGTACAGGACTTTTGTTAATCTTGTACTTATCTTTTCTTTTTTTTTTTTGCTTTTTTTACACTCACTAAATAAGTCCCATGGATACTGTGCTATGCCCTTAGTCTGGTCTAAGGAATAAACTGGATGTTTGCACTGTAATTTTTTTAACCCCATACTATTTCCAAAGGCCAGCCAAAGATATCCTTTACCTGCGTGGACATATCTGCTGATGAGCTGAATGCTAGCTGTGCGCTTGCCTATGTGTGTCAGGGCATTCATCAGTCAGGGCAGCATCCTTGACGTCGCAAACACACTTTATTCTGTAGCTTCTCCGTACGTTCATTTTTAAACATAATGGAGTTTGAATAATTTCTACTACTATCGTAAGTTTGTTTTTAAACATTCCGGCATTTTTAAACATAATGGAGTTTGAATAATTTCTACTACTATCGTAAGTTTGTTTTTAAACATTCCGGAGTTTAAATAATTTCTGTTTCTGACGTGCGTTCATTTTCTAGACATGACGGAGTTTCAAAGATTTTTGCTTCTATTTTACGTTCATTTCTAAACATAATGGAGTTTGAATAATTTCTACTATATCGTAAGTCGTTTTTTTTTTTAAGATGACGGAGTTTGAATAATTTCTATTTGAACAACGAATCAAGATCGCGCATCCCCACGCTTCGCATGTTAAAGAAGAAAGGAAGTCAAAACATAAAAATATGCATGTAAAACCGAATTCCGACTTTATATTTCAAACAAATAAAAATAATTGCGAATCCGATTCGAAACGACTTTCGGGAAGAAAAATATCAAACGAATCAGAATCGAATCGAATCTGAATTTCGGCGATTCGTTGCAACACTTATGGACGCAGCCATGTTTTGAACTTAATACATTTCCAAATGCCTCATTTTTGCCTGAAAATGGTTAGCATAAACGCACCCATAGACAGTCATCTGTACGGCGTTTGAATTCAAACTTTTCAAAGGGATTGGGAATGGCCTTTTAATTTCTTACAAAAAAAGTTGCAAAGCCTATGCAGGGCGTGACAAACCCGCTTGCCCGCTTGCCCGGAGCAAGTGAAAGTCACGGGCGGGCAAGCAAATGTAAAAATCACTTGCCCAATCGGGCAAGTGGTGATTTTTACAATGAAAATATACGACATGAAATTAGCCTATGGAAAGGTGGAAAAATCACAAGTTCCCCCATAATCTCAAACCGGCGGAAACCCGAAAAATTAAAGTAGGATTACCATGATTTATTGATAAGTTTATGGTCACTTATTGTCCGAAAACGGTCTGTGGAGGCTGCCATATTGAAAACAAAAAAAACGCTAATTCCAAACTGACTCGACCATACAGGACTCGCATCATGATACGATATCGAACTTGGCCTGAATGATTTCATGCCCACCATAAAAAATTTAATCAGAAGGGCACTAAACGAACAAGCTCTTGCTTGCAAGTATGAATGTCTATTTTTTAATGATGTCCATTCGTTTTTCATTCATTTCTTTCTTCAAAAATATCCTGTAAAGACTTGTCATACTTTTGTATAGCTTCCGTTCATTTCTCTTCATGATTACGTGAGTGAGCTCCTTTGCTCATAAGTACAGTTATGCCAGGGCTAAAATAGTGCAATTGCCTCAAGTAGTTTTCATCCACGTCCGCATACATTGCATATAAATGTGTTTCCCACCTTGGCTGTTTCATTTGCAATGGCAAGAGTTGTTCGGGCCAGAACTGAAATAACTCAGTTTGTAGGTTGTACTTGATGATTAAAAACGACAGTCGGAAGTGAATTCTAGACATTTTAGCGTAATAAATTAACATCACCATACCTTCAAACTTTCAAATGTAAAGATAATTCGTTGATTTAGCCATAATTACACATTTTTGGGGATATATCTTGAGTTGAAGTGGTGTTTCCGAGTAACTCATAGTCTCTGGAAATTTTAACATTTGTGTAGACTAGAGTTTTTATCGGGCGTGCATACGAGAAATTGAAACTTGGAACGTGTAGGTTCCGATCGACTTTAATGTAAAAATTAAGAATATGCTTGACGAAGTCACATTTTATTCAATAGGAATTACACAATGAAAATCAGGACTTATGGTTCTTACATCTGTTTGTTGATTTTTAGTGCGTATGTCTTGTAACTAAGTTTATTCCGGGCGCTCAATATTTCAAAATATTGAAATCTGGACGCCTGGCCGGACCCCAAGAAAAAAATGTTAGTGTGGAGCCCTGTTTTACCTCTCTTTACTTTTTTTCTAACATTATTCCAGATATACATGAAGAGAAACCACCGTTATTTTTTTCTTGAACGGTTTTTAAGCATTTTGCAAAAAACCTTAAATGACTTAAGCCCTATTTAAAATGATATTTACTAAAAAAAATGATAAAAACAAAGGAAATAAAAAAGAAAATTCGGGCAAGGTGTTAGTCCTTCCTGGCAACCATTTTTTTTTTTTTTTGTAGAGGCCTGCCCAAGACTATAATACTTCATAGACGTGATCAGTATGGTATACTGCTCAACCCTCGTAAGTTTCGTGAAATGTTCCAAAAGTTTGCAAATGGGATTCCCTACCTTTCATTCATATGACCATTGACCAGTTAATAATTGGTAGTCACCATCTTGCAAAATCATTAGACTTTTCTGAGGTGTCGTTAACCCATAGCAGTACAGACCTTTCTTGAGGTCTAAATTAATCATCTTCATTCCTCAAATTGGCAACAACAATGATTTTTTTTCTGAGCTTACATAGTTTGAAAAAAATAAATATGGATATAACATGAACCAAAATGAATTATAATTGCAAGATTTTAATTAGAAATTGCCAATTTGAACACAGAAATAGTGATTATACATTTTTCACTGCATTGCCAATTTAAAGAGTTTAATGATTAGTTACAATTAAACTGCTGTAATTCGAGAACGCTACGCCATATAGCATTGGGAATGGTCTAAAAATTTTCAGTGAATTTTTCTCTTTCTGCTCATGTATGATATGTACTGCCCAGCATTCTGGACCAGCAGATACTGTAAAAGCGTCTCCTAAAGGAGACACTGTACCTCTATGGGTCCTACGCTAGGACTACTGCTCCACACACAATGATCACCACTCTTCTTTACAATGTTGTTAGAAGTCTCATTGGTTTTACTCATGTTCACCTACTGTATAACTTTAAGTCACTGACCTTACATCAAAAACGTTGTTCGTCTTTCATGTGTTGAATATTCACCTTGTGGAGCAAAGTTTGCTGACCAGCTAAAAGTAAAAAAAAATCTGACGGAAGGTTTTTGAGGGCGTACCAGAATTAAACCTTTAAAGCCAGTAAGTCTGGTCAGGTTCAGGGGAGCGTTTCATGAAAGGGCTTGTCAGATGTTTTATCCGACAAAGTCTGTTTTATCCGACAGTTGCCATAGTAACGATGCTTCTCAGCCAATCAAAATCAAGGAAAGATGTCAGATCTGACAACTTGTCAGACAACAAATGTTGATGAAACGCTCCCCAGGTGTCATGAATATGGAGCCACTCTCGGAATAAGGAAGATAAATTAACCTTGTGTTAAAATTCCCTTTGTATTTGTGGGGGAGGGGGGGGGGGTCAGATATTATTGATGGAGGATAAGCTCTTTGGGCAATCTTGCATTTTCTCCAAAGAAAGTGAATTTATTGTCAGTCATTTGGAATTTTGATAGCTAGACAAAATGCTAGTGAAATTGAGACAAAGTGAGAATTCAGTGACATTCAGTGACCTGTCGTGTTTTTATGTGTAATGGCAAGTAATAGCAATTCTAACATAAAAGATCACTTTTTTACAGGATACCACCCTGGTCCAGTTATTGATTTAAGAGCGCTAAAAACAATAAGTACCATAGCACATGGAATATGGTGGAATGCATTCAGCACAGAACTGCCACAGAATTAGATGTACAGAAAACAAGGCTCCATCTTCAGTCCTCTCAGCAAACTATCTGTATGTGAAATTCATAGTGCATCACTTTCATAGATATTGTGGGTGTAATATGTTTGTGTTTTTTTTTTTGTTGTTGTTTTGTTTTGTTATGTTCCATTAAAGTGATTACACAATGGTAAACAAAATTTTGATATATGATCGAGAATAGAATTCGAAGAAGAATGACATTAAACATATGATGATTTTCAATCGAAATCATTGCATTTTGGCTAATTTTCTCATAAAAAGTTATGAGCTGACCCAAAAAAAATGAGTATGAGTATGACGTAAAAGTGGGTACCCAGCTTCGCGCATTGCAGTTGTGCTGCGCGCTAGACTGTACAATATGTATTATACCTTGCGCGCATTTTGCTAGAAGTGCGCGACAAGGTACCCACTTTGACGTCATTTTGACGTCAAAGTGGGTACCCAGTTGAAACTGGGTCACAGCTGAGGGGTCAAAAATATCCTGAAATCTTACCACATTTTGGGGTTTCCTTGGCAACAGGACAATTAAAAAAACTTTAGGCAAATGATTTTCTGCTAATAAAATCATGCTCTTTTAAATGAACTAACATTGTTTCAGCATTGGGTACCCCCTTTAAAGGAAGGTTGTTTCTATTGTTGATTTTTCTTTTTTTTCAGACTATTTTTCGGGGGGGGGTGAGTTGTAGTTTATTATTTTTTATTGTCATAATTGTATGGGATGTCATTTTGTCAAGCTATAAAATACAGAAAAGATGTAAATGCACTGCCTTGTGGCTACATATATGGGAACTGGATGATCAGTGTACATTAAATGAGAATTTAAGAACTCGGTAGTCATTGAGTTAATGCACACAAAAAAACAAAAAAAACCTTTTTGTTTACAAGTGATCTGTATTTTGAAAAAAATACAATTTTTCCCAATTTCTATGCAGAATTTTTTTTTTCTCCAGAATTTCTATTGGAGCTTTCCAGATCTTATTGACTCTCTGCTCCTTTATATTTATTTCATGTCCAGTATTTGTTAAAATTAATTTATTTTTTACACTATACTGTACATAAAAGCTTGCTGATATTCACTGCATGTGAATCAGACTAAAAAAGAAATCCTTACACAGACATTGTTGCCTCTGGATGAAACCTCTGCAGTTATACACATGTACAGTGTAGGCCTCCTTTAATATGGTTAGTAATGAAAACACAGATGAAGGAGTGCACACAATTATGGAGGTGACTAAAATGGGAAATGACATGAACCATGCCTGCAGTGTGCTTCATGTGTATAGTCAACCAGGCAGGCAAGCAGACAGGCAGGCAGGCCAATAGGACATTGGAATAATGCATGCTGTATTCATTAGTCCTGTTCACAAACCAATGCACAAAAGCACTCTACCAAGTGTGCTGCTTCTGCTGCAGTCGGGAACCTTCCTGCAGTGTGCAGTACATTCACATAAATGGTACATGTTCATCATGTACATACCGGTACATGTACCTACATGTATACCTACTGTAAATGTATGCCTCTGGCCAGCTTTATTTTGTTGTAATTGTATTGAAATAGGAATGTTGTCAGTACTGTGTGAAGTGTTGTTGGACAGGGGGTAATGTTTTGAATGCAGTACATGTATTTGTGGCCTGCAGGTTTACACAAGAATGAGTTTATTCTCTTCTCGTAAGCTTGTGAAGATTTAAGGTACAGTACATGTACATGTACATATGTACATTTATATCCAAGACATGAAGAAGAAAGAGAAGGGGCAAGTTATTTAAAAAATAAAATAGACCTACATGTAGCCATGTAGATTTTTTTTTTTCATGCACAGTAAGGAAAGGCCTATATTTTTGTGCATGAATCGTAATGTAAGACCTATTTGGACAGACATGTAGGGTATATGTTTGTAGAATTGTTGGTGTGGTATCGCAATTAAACACTAGATCTTGAGACAGTCCTTTTAATATCACTATTTTTTTCCAGATAATTCTCGGAAATCATCTACACTGTAATAGGATTTTGGCATTTGCATACATGATAGGTTACATGATAGGACTACACTGTACACGTACATGACCAATTCCTTCCTTATGCAATGTATTCATGTCTTGGATCTACACAGTTACTGTTGTAGGTTTCCTGTATGCAGTCCTACAACAGTGTAGATCCAAGAGATGAATACATTGCATAAGGAAGGAATTGGTCATTTTCATGTAATCCTATCATGTACATTTACATGCCTATCATGTATGCAAATGTCAAAATCCTACTGAATGATATCTGAGAATTATCTGAAATTTTCTTTTACTGATCTAAATTAAAGGACTGTCTCAAGATCTAGTATTTACTTTGCTATACCACACCAGCAATGCACCTAAGTCATACTCTGCTAAGGCAAATTATTATCATTTTTTAAAAAATGTAATTAGCACTGATTTGCGACAGGAAGCACAAATCCAATGTTCAAGGGGACGTCCCTTTGGTGAACTTTTCTCCTTCCAGCCTCTTCTCATGAGCTCTACTGCCAGCATGTGTCCACAAAGGTTTAGAGCGCTGTCCCTGTCGCAGTTGACGTTATTGTGTGGGAGGGTATTGTATCGTTACTGCAAACTGGGATTTTTTTCCCAGAGTGGCATTTCAAAAGAAAGGAGGATCAGGACACCCACATTGGTGTCTCATCAGGGCTTGTGCAAATTACAAGAAGAAGGCCTACATATTCTACATTGATGTAGGTTCCCCTCAGATGAGTTCATTATGTGGTGCAACTGGCATTGTCCTGTGGCTAAATGCCGGGGCTCTGTAAATACATTGCTTTCATTGGAATTTATCTCTACACAAAATGAGTGGGTGGAGAAGAGCACTGCAGGCACTTTTTAGGTCATAGGAATTTTGTAGGTATAAGGTGAACTGTAATTAGACAGCTTCCTTTTACAATCTGATCGATGAGATAAGAATAAAAATAATACTTTGGCTGGGGGCTTCTTAGCTTAAAACTTGAATTCAAAAATAATCTCAAACAAATCATGAAAAGTTGAAGTGAAACAATACACTGGAGTGTAAGATGATGTGATTTGCTTCAAGTCCTAAAAAATTTCTAGCAAATTGATATCAGTCAGGAATTTGATATTCTTTTGTAGAAATTGAATCTTGTCTGTTGCAGTTCAGGCTGCCTTAAGACAAGTAGAGACTAAAGAAAGTCATTTCATTTTTAATCCACCATAGCTCGGATAAAAGTCATGACTACTTATTGTTATCCCGATTGATTTACTCACTACTATCAGGTAGTCAGATTTATTAATTTTTTGACATCAAATTCTTACTCTTACTACTGGTAGCCTACATGTATATATGGTTTGAAGACTTCATTGAATTCTAACCCCATGACTATTTCATAATATAGTTGGTTGTTTTTTTTTCCAATATCATGAAAGGCAGGGATCCACAATACTTTTTCATAGATTGTCTTTAATTTTTAGAGTTTGTACGTGTATGCATTGAGCCTTGTGCTTGTAGAATTAGGGGGTCCCAACCTCAAATCTGGGCTTGTGTATCTCTCAGGCACATGTTGTCAGGCCCTGCTACCTATTTTATTACAGATGTACATGTAGTGGGCCTGCTTTTACACATGTACTTAGTATGTGTACATGTATAGTAGTCCATCATAATTTTGTTTGAAATAGAAAACCTACATAGTACATATTGCAATTATACCTTGTGTTTTAACAAGCATAAATATGAAAAAAGTCAATTTTCGGTATTTTATAACTAATAGTGTGTGTTGTCATACACAGTGGCTTATCTTATTTTAGTAACGTGAGTACATTGATGTGTCTCCATCACAATGAGCAAGCTTGACTAATCAACAGCTGTCTCACAAACTTGGAAGTCTTGGTTTAAGCATCCAAAGGGACAGCATAAGACTCAAGATTAGGTTGTTGAGTTTAGATACTTTTCAACAAGAAGTTGCCTCTTTTTTGTAGAGATTGAGTCTTGCACAGCTTTAACACCAAGTTCAAAATGGATCATCTGCAATTTTGAACCATACTCTTGACATTATTGTGTGAATAGTATGGTTCTTAACATGAGTGAAGGGGTACCAAATCTGTAGACGTGGACAGCCCTATCTCTAGTGAAGAGATATTGAATTCATTCTGCTTTTTGTTTGTTCCATATATAACTTTTTTTTTGTTTAAAATAGGGGAAAACAGATGTCAGCATTAAATGAAATTCTAGAATCAGCTTTTAAATAAGTTGTAGGCCTGTCCATGTACATGGGTCAAATAGTGCAAATATCTATTCCCCATAATTTTACGTTTTTCTGGTGGAAGAGGCAGATATAGTTACTTAAGCGGTCCCACATGCTTGAATTTACTCATTGGGCTTCATTTAAAAATATCGTAGGAGTGAAGTTGGTGGACTGTACTCATGCTGATCTGATGTATAAAAGGCATGCGGAAAGGCATTCATTGGAATTATTGCTGCATGCATGTGTAGACAATGCAATCAGCTGCCTACACTTGTGTGTACTCGGACATGAACCAGGGGTTTTAATTCATGGATTTGTAGTTCCCTGAAGTGCAGAGGCAGTGACTTATATTTAACGTTTTAAAAAGCCCACGTAAACCAATTGATGACACAGTTATGTAAACTGCCCATACAAATAAAGTCTTGCAAAGCTGAAGTTATGTGCGGGTGTTTGTTTCTTTTTATGTAAAGCACATGGATGTCAAAGAAGGGAAAAAGAAATCAGTTTATTTTGATTTCAGGATGCCTCCTGCAGAAGATTCTCTGCAATTGATTACTTCTTTGCATCCCAGTTACTATTGAATAATGCAATTCCCATAGGCTTAGTGTAAGGACCAGTTACCAGCCGATTTCTGGTGATAATAGGTCCATTCATTTTATGCCTCACTCACCGAAGGTGGTGCCAGAGGCATTATGTTTTTGGGTTGTCCATCCGTCCGTCCCGCTTTTCATCAACGCAATAGAGCAAGAACCATTTGATGTCTGAACTTCATATTTAGTCCTAGTAAGTATGTATCACCATGGAAAGACAATCTGAAAAGTGCAAAATGGTAGGAATGCTCCCTAAGGAGTGGAGATGGTGCACACTTGTGTGCAGGCTAGAAATCCAGTGATTGGGGTAATAATAGTAACATTGTAAAGTGCATTGAATAATTCACGTAATGCACTATAATGCGCTAGATATGTTCTTTGTTCATGCTGTGGATATATCGTAATGGATCTGCATTCTGCAGGCAGAAAGTTGCATTCACTTCAAATCTAGTGCACAAAAAGTTGCCTATAATGCAAATCATGAAATTAGTTTCAACTACTTGCCTTCAATTTTTTATGAACCTTTACTAACAGATTTTTATGTACAGATATACATGCCCCTGCATTTTATGATGCATAAATGTGCTGATGTAAAATTATAAAGTATTCAATATAAAATTTCTGTCACTAATATACATCTATATATGCCAAAAAAAAATGAAATCTTGCTGCAATTTTTGCTCCATGGCACATGATTTCATGCTGATTTCATTTGCCTTTGCCCTGTCCTGTAGAAATCTAGGAGGTTAATTCCAGGTCTTTGCTTGCCGCAGGGTTCAATTCTGGTTAGAATACAATCCTGCTACATTGACCTTTCCCTCCTATTGGTTGTGTTCAGTGATTTCCATGCATGCAAATATGTGAAAATATACTACGTGTGTAGGCCTTTGGTACATGACTAGGATGTTTTTATGCAGTCGATTCATTGTCGTATTCAAATGAAAACTTGCTTTTAAAATGTGTATTAAATAAAAGGTGGATGAAGTACATAGAAGTACATAGACTACTCAGACCCTGCTACATTTTAGTCTTCACTAACATGACCATAAAAGACCTGTGTAACTGGTCCCTTCAAAATAGAAGTGTAAATGGAAAACCTGTTTAAATATGATAAACATCCCCTTTTTTCTTGGGCACACCCCTTCTACAACTTGTCCAATTTGATGCATCTTCCACTCAGAATGATACTCTTTGTTTACTGCAGGGCAGTTACATAGTACATGTTAAGCTACATGTACATTACATGGAGGGGGGGGGGGGGGGGGGGAGGGGGTGCCCAGGGAGGGAAGATTTCATGTTTGTGAAGATATGTTGATGTGCTTTCTTCAGAAAATATTTCAGAATTCTTCAGATACATAGAGTGCGCATGTAGTTTCAACCCTGCTTTATGATGGATTGTGATACTCGGGATCTAGTTGACAAATGTTGAGCCTGAATTATTGTAGATTACGAACAGAACTAGTCCTGCGTGTATTTTCTCATGTCACATAGTTCTTTGAGTTCTTTTAACACTCTAAATAGTGTTTGCTCCTTTTTTTTACTTAGACAAATTTTGCAATGGGACATTGTTTGCATGATTTTGAGTAAGATTACTTCAGTCAAAATCATGAACAAGATGTCAAACAGTTTAATGAAAAGATGATCCCACTCACACAGTGCATGTGTGCTTGGCTAGCCCATTTACAGGAGGAAAATTCTCCACTTTATATAATCCCCGAAACATGTTTCATATGTCTCACTTTCGGCAGGGATCCACATTTTGCAGTGATTCTGCGTGCGTTGGCAGGAAACTGGCCATATTGGAGCCCATGTATGATATCCTCTGTAATTTGCGGTGCAGCCTCTGTGGGGCTGGTGAGGAACTGTAGGCCAGGCTAGGCTAGCTGTCAGAGCTAGAAGACTCAAGGCTGGCTGACATACATTGTAGGATCAAGAGAATGTCAAAGTTATAGCCTCACATGTATCCCTTGTGAAAAGATACAGATGATAAGGCATTGTTTGCAATCCATTGTTCAGAGTAGTTGAACATGTACAGTATGTATTAAAATTTGGCATCTATTGCATTATATTCATATATCTTTTTGTAGGATAAACTTGCAAACTTCCATGATTATCGTAACTCTGAATTCATAGCATATGGAATGTATAGGCTGATAGAATGAAAGAATTTGTATCTAGAGGTTTTCATAAGAAATCAAGTAATATTTTGATCACTACAATGAAGAAGAAATTTGAAGGATTCCATGAATATTAAAGTGAAAAGTTAAATATATTGATGCATGCAGAAATAAGTTCTTAAGCATGGTTAATATATCTGTTACATCTTTATTTTACATTATGATTATAAGAGAACTGTCTCAGGAGAGATGGAGTTTGATGATATGTGCACAGTGCATTTTCTGTGCATACAAGTATTGCTATCCTACAAAGGAGAGATACTAAAACCTGTTTAATAAATTCCCAAGGATTACATGTGTAAGTCTGCTGCTTAATTGAATGATACTGTACATGTAAGTTTCCAGGGAAGAGATGTTGTGTTATGGGCTGATGCCTGCCTGTACGCAAAACTTACATTGTGAGTAACTGCCCTACAGACATTTTGATTGAGAGTGTAATTAAAACTCCCCCATGTCTGGATCGATTGATTCTGTGACTTTAAACTTTAGACATTTAGTCGTACTGCTCATACATGTATGTTTAGGTGAAAAGTCATCCTCTTGTTTTCAACTCTGTAATGATAAAAACAGCAGCAATATTGCATATTACAGGGGCTGCAGAATGTTTTTTGAGGGGGGCTGACACCCAAACAGGCGGAGTCCAGGCACTGTAGGGCCCCTGGCAGGGGTTCAGGGGGTGGGGCCCCCTGAAGCCCTTGGGGTTTTATGGTTTTGCAAGACTATGAAACAAGCATTTTACAATTTAGATATTACGTTTTTACAATTAATAGGTTGTGTGGTTGTTTTTTGTTGGTTTTTGTTTTAGCCAAAATTCCACTGCCCCTGCATTACTGTGACTTTAAAGATTGTGCACAGTTTGGATAATTTGTCAAAAATTTTTCCATCATATTTCTTTGCTCCAGATGGTAAATGGCAAGGTACTTACAAAACCAAGAAGATGTGAAGTTTTTTCCTCCTCAAGTTGAATATTAAAGGCAAAAAACATTTTAGATTCTGGGACAGGGAAGTAAACTCCACCGTTGGCATGTATTACACACTGCCTACATAGTAATGTACATGTACATGTATGTATACCCTGTGAGGAAGATTTCTAGTGTATAGTTGTGATCTAGGGTTGTTTTTAGATGTCTACAATAAAATTCACCAGAAATCATGAATTTTTCAAATACCATTTATTAGAAGAACACTTCATGCTCAATTGCTTATTGTCTTTTTCATTTATTTTCTTAAGTATCATAGAAACGTGGCAAAACCGTTCTGTAGTTTGTTCGTAATCTTTGAGTTTTCAGACAGCATTATGACTCTTTCATTTATTGATTTTGATTTTCATATTTTTTTTAAATCCATCTTTCTCCCCGATCTATCCGGTGGAGATAGTTTGTATCAATAGATTCTCATCTTTTTTCCCCGATTTGTCCAGTGGAGATAGGTGTATCAATAGATCTTGTCTGCATACATGTACATACTGTACACCAGTTGCCAATAACCTACTAGTAAAACCTCTCTGGTATACTTACATGTAAGGATGGTACTTGGCTGAATGAGAGTTCCAGTCATTCAGGCAGGGGGGCTGTAAAGTTCACCCTCTTGACTCATCATGACATGCAGATCTTTGCTAAATTCCTTCCCTCTAGGGTCAAATAGGGTACGTATGAACAGAGCGTGTACAGTGTAAGCTTTAAGTATGCCTGTAGACAGGCTGTCGAGATGACTGAGGATTAGGTTTAAAATACATACAGTGCTGGCCGGGATACTGACTGTATGTACTGTAGTGTGAGTGTGAATTGTCCAGTGCACGAGTAAAATCAAGATAAATTATATATGAAGTATTGGATGTTTAATTACATGTAGGTAAACTTGTAAATATGCCTATAGGGTTTTTAGGGGAACCATTTTCAATGAAAATGTTTAACTCTAAAGCCTTGTTTAGATATGAAGCGGAAAACCCTTGCATGGGGGGGGGGGTAGAAATGAATGGGATATGTGGTGGCCCCCCCCCCCCCAAAAAAAAAGATGTGTTAATGTGTGTTCATTATCATAAGTGGGACAGTTTACTTGGCTATATGTGAACACTAATACATTGTGGGGGGGGGGGGGGGGTTCCACTTCATATTTGAACAAACCTTGAGGGCTTTTCACAGGTGACCAGTAACAACAATGGTAACTTTATTATAACAACAAAATCACTGTACTAATAAGTAGAAAAAATATTAGGTGATTTATTGTTGTTCAAAATCTACTAAAAACAATTATCTCACATTCAGTTCCCTTTTTTAATTGAGTTCATGTTGTTGATATGTATTTTGCCCTTTATACACAAGATTGAATATTTGAATTTTTTAAAGGAGGGATGATTTCACTGGATTGATTAATCTGTATAGAGCATGCATGAAATGAATCAGAATATTAGAACAAGGCATACAATGTACGTAAGGAAGGCAAGAAATGCTTCAACAAAACAGAAACCAAACAGGGGAGTTCAGAAAAAGATAATGTAAGTCTGTAACAACAACAGTCGGGTAGAATCTCATCCAGAAATGCACTTACACTATACCTGTAATGAGGTGAAAAAAAAAAGTATTGGAATCATTAGTATGGACATGTCTGATACGACAAGAAGTGTTGGCTGAGATTGGTTTGTAATGGAGCCTGCTCTCTACTGTTATTCAAAGCAAAACCTGATGATCGTCATCCAGGGCTGTTGAATTCTAGTGAATAGAGCCAGAGTTGTGTTGTGTTTACCCTGTACCTGTGACCCTCCATGACCCTGCATACTTTCCATGATATTGACCATGAAGACATAAAGCAAGTTGTTCTCATACATCTTGGATAGTCTACTAGCTCAGACGCATTCATAGATCTGTAATAGAATATCATCCTTTTCTCAGCCCCCCCCCCCATTTCCCTGGATATCTGCATGTTATGCTCATAAATCAAGACAACTTAGTTTTATGTGAATTCAAGTGACCTAAAAATGTGAATTAGCTTGGACTGCTCTTCATGTAAAACAATTTGTGCCATATGTGTAAACCATAAGGCCCTACTGAATTGGAAGGAAGAGTTCTTGTCCAGATATTTTTTTTCATTTTTCTCCTTTAATATATTAATTTATGATCTTTTTGTATGTGTTAGATTGTTATGTTAGAACTGTTTGATACAGCTGTCCTATTTATGTGCATTAATGAAATTATGACACAAAACTAGCCAGTTCTGTCTTTGTTAGACTTGTTTACTTTTCATTTTCAATATAAAAATTAATTCCTTACGTAGACTACCGAGTGCAATTTACATTCCTGTGTTAGTAGTGTGCCAATCAGTCTTGCCTATGTGCATAAAGTAAAAATACAGTCAACTCTGCATAAGTCGAAGTCGCATAAGTCGAATAATCGCCTTATTCGAAGGTCTGTACTGGGTCCCATTCCTATTTTTTCTATTGTTTTTTACCCCTCATAAGTCGAATTTTCTCTAAGTCGAAGCATTTTTTTCAGTCCCAAGAAATTCAACTTCGGCAGAGTTGACTGTATGGTATTTTCTTGTCCTCTGTGGCATAATGTAAGTTGGTTCTGCTTTATAACATATCCATTCTAATGGCTATGACTATAACATGTAGACCTAGTACAGGTGCATTTAGGTCGATTTTGTACTAGGACTATCTCTGGGTCCTGACATTACCCAAGTACAGACAAGGTTCAAGGCTTTCCACACACTCAGTCTCCATTGGTCCTCTGTCATCGAAGTAAAAACAGGTTAACTGCATTTGTAGAAAGGTGGAAGGAGTACACGAAAAGGGGAAAAAAAGAGAACCCTCACAAATGACCCTGTCTGGCACTTGTTCAGGAACAGAGTGTTCACGCTGACTGCCTCTGCTTGGCTGTCATCCATTCCTGGCCGGTCCTCTCGTTCCCTGCCTTGCTTATCACATACAGAGCAACTCACTAGGGCCTTGCATACATGTAGTTCATGCTGCAAGGGTACACATGTACCTTATTGACAATCCAAAGTTGTGTTTTTGTTTGATCGACTTGGAGGAATGCAATGGGAAAATCATCAACTTCTGTAGAGAGAGTTGGTAGGGGTGAGTAGCTAGAATATTGGCTTGACTTAGGTCTAGCATGACTAGCAGGATTGAGTATCCGTGACAGGCAGGGGGCCAATGTATAGGGATATTGCTGAGTGCTTTTCTTTCATGGCGTGCATACAAAGCCAGAATATGGTTTTGTATTCAGAGAAATGCTAGAGTGCTTCTTGTAGGCTGTAAATGTTGAGTAACTGAATAAAAATAGCACATACATACATGTATGAAGGACTACATGTACCTTCATATTTACAGACTGTTATTGTACACAATTTTAAAGGCAAAAAAGCTCTTTGGTTGAATTGGACTGTATACATACTGTGTACGCCTATATGACATATGAAGAAGGACTACATACCTTTTGTACCTTCATACATGTAATTATTGACGGACTGTTTTTGTATACAATTCGAAAAGCAAAAAAGCTCCTTGGTTGAACTTGAATTTGTGTAGACGGTACTGTTATTCAGAAGTACTGTTGGCATATATTTCAGATTACTTTGGATTTTTTACAGAGGAAATTTTAAAAATGATTACCTGTATATATGATTGCTTGTGTACTGAACAGGAATTTGACAAAATAGCATGCAAATGATTCTGAATCACATAAAGATTGGTGTATTTTGGAATAAACAAGAAAAAATTACTGAATGGAAGAAGCTTTGATTAAATACATGCATGCAGGAGTACAGGAAGTCACTACCTACATGTAAAATATGTTATCAGGTTGATAACTTTTAGCAGTAGTCTTGGTGATTATTAAAAGTTTATTCATTGCTGTCTGTGCAATCATTCAAAATATGGACCTTTGAAAAACAGCTATTACATGTAGCTGACTAGGGCAATCCGAACCATGAGTAGAGAATAATTAATCAAATCAAATCAAATCCACTTCGTTTGGGTAGGGATGGACAAAACCTTCCAAATTATTGATGAGAATCTTTTAACTTAATAAAACTATTAAAAATAAATGTATTAAAGGTAGACATGAAGCAGACTATGTTTTTTTTTCAAGTATTTTTTAATGTACTACATGTATGTACTAAGAGTGCAGATTTATTCTTATGTGTATTAGTACACTGAAAGGAAAAAGTTGGCCACATTCCACTATACGTGTATTATTGATTAGCCACTAATTTAATGGGAGGAGACATTTCCTTAATTACCAGGAAAAGGTTTGATTGAAAATGCTACCTGATGTTTATCAACGGACTTATCTACAAAATTCATTCCTACCAATCATTTTGAAGAGTGAAAAGTCATTGTCATTGACACAGATAACCATGCACACACATCTGTGCAATGTTGTATAGGCCTACATGTACCTTCGAAGCTGGGAGGGCATTGATTCAGTGAATAGCCAAGTTCATGTCTTTGTTATGTCATAAATAAATATCCACTGACTTTGTTGACATACATTGTAATAGCATTCACAAGCCCTGCTGTCCAGCATAGGGAATGAAATTTGTTTTAGAGTAGAGGGGGGAAGAGAGTGGGGGGGGGGGGGGGGGTGTTTAATTTCTATTTTGTTTATTTTTTGCCCAGTATAAAGGCTTATTAAAATGTGCCGGGGGGGGGGGGGGGGACTGTAGGGTACAAAAAGGGTAACTCAGCAAAAAGGAGTGGTACGAAAAGAGGCTTACGGAATGCAAACAATATAAACAACAATGTATTTTGTGTTCCAGTTGCATATTTTTGCACCTTCACCAAGGCTACCTATATATAATGTGCATCTTCATTCTGTTACTTTTATTACCTGTTGATATTAGGGTAAATGCGTGATTTGTTGTCTATTTCCTTGATACCTCTTGTCATTCATTTACAATTTAGAAAAAACAACAACAACAAAACTGTCATACGTGTGTACATGTACATGTAAGTCAGTATTGCATGTGCAAAGCTCAACCATCAAATGCTATGTGAGGCCACTAGGATTTTGTTCAGCATAAGCGTGAACTCTCCATTGATTTGTACATGTCAAAGACCATAACCACAATGACGAACTGAAAACAGTGAAAATGAAAATCACTAGTGCTATATAGCAACTCTTCTTTATTTTCTCAGGATTTTTTCTTTTGTTGAAATACATGTAGTAACAGTGAAATTATATGACTTGAGAAAAAATTAAAATAATTCTGTGATAAAGAGTTATAAAGCTGGATTTGTCTGGTAATCTTACTCTATTTTAAGTCCTAGACAGTAGACACAGTGCATGAGTGAGAAACCCTGTGAAATCATGCTTTATCTTCAGCCTTAGTGTTTTTTATCAACAAAGGAGGTGAATAGCTGATTCAAGGTTTTAACATTCAATAGGAAAGGAGATTCTTATCTGGGCAGTTTCTTTTATTTAGGATTAGGTTAGAAGATTTCAAGTTGGTGGTTAGGGTATGCTCTATGACCCTATGAAAAATGAGAATACAATTTAAATTACTGTAATTTATTCCATCCTTATTGGAAAAAGTAAAAAAATTAAGAGATAAGCAATTTTGGTAATCTACATGTATGTACATTTCAGCATCAATTGAACAAAGTGCATTATTATGTACTGCTCATTGAAGAATGTTGAGGTTGTATTAAAACCTTGAAGATATATATCATATACTCCTTGTATACATTCAACCACGCTTATCATTTTGTGTATTGTATTGTATGCCTGCCCCTATGTATATGGAAATTGCAGTTAAAGCCATTGGCTAACTTTGTGAGTAGCTGATTCAAAAAAATTCTCAAACTAAGATGAAACATGTGTATGAGTACTTGTATTTGTACTCAAAAACCCTGAAACCAACCATAATTTGGAATGAAAAAGTGTAAGTTAGACAAAAACGGCGATTTTATTATCCTTCGTCTCACGAGACAATCACTAAGAGGACCACTTTGCTTGAATTTGAAAATGCCGTTATGTGCCTCCCGCCACGTGATACGCCAATACACACAGTACGGCAAGGCGAGTCATACGCGCATGCGCACTCCTTATGTCTATTCTGTGCAGCCGACCCTCGTATATTTTTCAAACATTGGTTCACATTTTTGATACTTAAAAATACTTCCTGTGGATATTATACTTTGAAACTTTCAGACTGGTATTTTTACACTATAACCCTTATGTTTATCCTATTTTCAAGTAACAAAACAAGGTTTTTTGAAATCATAACAGTGTTAACCAATACCTTTAAATGTTCAGATTAAAATGTACAGGTATTCATGAAATCATTTATGATATGGTGATTTATGCAACCTATCATTAAAATGATTTGGAAAAACTCATTTAACAGAAGGAAACTTAGGAGGAAGGCAGATCAAAGGAAAAAGAAATCATTGATTTGACTGAAGCTATATCCAGTCTTAGCCATGACCCCTTTATCCCAGGCTAATAGCATCCTTTGTCCCGATGCTTTCATCCTGCTTCAATTGTCCCCCTCTGCTCACTAATCAGTCAAGCATTGCTCTCTTGTTTACTGTGTGAATGAATAAGCATGCAATCTACATAAGTGCTATTCAGTTAGTTACACTCCTTGAGCTCTTTGTTTCTGCATTCTCTTATGCCATGGCATAGATACATGTACATGCATCTAGTTACACCTGCTTGTGGCCATCTCATCCTCTTTGTTTTGTTTTTGTTTTTTGCTGCTGGTACATTATATCATACTCTTTTTAGTGCACACTTACTGTAAATCTCTCGTTAAATGGGGGGGGGGGGGGGGGGATGGATGGTATAAATCCTAGAGTACATGCTTGAATATTGCTGTGCTGGTATTCTGACTTTTCAGTTCTTTTCACTGGCAGTTCTGTAGTGGTAATCTTCATAAAACAAAGAAGATGAGTTTCATGGAGAAAATTGATTGTTGACTTGAAAACTTTTCATTTCAAAGAAAAATAAGTTTTATGAATGATAATATTTATTTAAATTTGTAGGTACATGTTGATCCCTTCATGTGTATGGATGGCATTGGATTTCAAGTTCAAGGAGCATTTAAATTTTAACTGTATGTTCCTCATGATGCTGTACATGCTAATGCTGTATGATTTTATTCTTAATGCAAGTGCTCTGCTAGTAACAAAAAAACCAAAAAAACAAAAGAAATCATTAATTTTGCAAGAAACATCTATAATAAGATCTTTTTTCAGCAGCGTTCATGCCATGGCTGGTTTGTATATCATATTACAGAGAAATACATGAAGTGGTCCTTCCATTTCAAATTATTTTCATAGAGATTGTTCCATGTATACATGTACATAAAGCAATTGCTTGTGTTGAACAAAAGGCTGTTTGGTTTGCCTAGCTTGCCAGACTGCCACTAATGTTATTAATTGGTGGTGTCCAAGCGTTTGCTCCTTTTATCAATCTCCCCTGCATGAATATTTCACGCAGCGTAGAGAGAGCATCATGCATAATACACTCTCGGCTGCGTGCAATACTTCCATGTGAGCAGGCATAGGCCATGCACTGCATGCATAGTGCCCAGGTCTCAAGCTGCCGGTATGTACGCACACTGCACAGTCTGCGTGCTGCACCACTCCATACCAAATTCATATATTGAACCAGTCTTGGGTTTTTGTGCGTTCAGCCCAAATTATTTGTCTCTTTGTTACTTGCATCGCTGTGTGCTCTTCCTTCCTTTTTCCATATTTCCTGTTTATATAGAATTTTGTATCTCGGGTTCCTTATACATGTAAAGCGAAGTTAGTGGATTTCAGCATGGATATCAGTAATCAAAACATTTAGGGCCTATGTTAGATCTCTTTTTACAAGTTCAAGTTCAAGTTTTACTTCCAAAATGATATGAGATGTAAAATATCTTTTTTTTTATTACAATCATTTAATCATTCAATCACTCCTACCAATTTAAGGAGCAGTTTCATTTAGTAGTGATCAATATCTGATGTGAATACCTGTAGTTGATATGTCAAGCAGAATTGTCAAGAAATGCAAGCAAACAAACAAAAATGAAAACAAACAGAAATGAATACTTTTAATATCTCAGATTGATTTTATTACAGAACTTACATATGTACATCTACATGTACATGTACATGTAGGCATCATACACTGTATGTTTGTGCAATTAAGTAATTGAATGCAGTTGTTGATTATCATACAATTTTTCTTACATGTAAGTGTATTAGTTACGCAAAAGTCATGTAATATCCTATGATGATTGAACACAGTAGTAGTAATTTCAGTTTGATTACCGGGTACCTTTTCTGAAATGCAAATGTTATATAGGTCAATAAAATCACATGTAGTTGAGTATCATTAATTAGTCAAAAAACAATAACTATTCACACTTCATTCACACTCTTTTCACAGGTAATAGTCATAATATATGCTGATTATTAGGTCATTGTTTATGTGTAAACACTGTGGTAGTGATTATTGGTATTTCCTCATGGACAGTAATAACAACAGTTGTAACCATGACAATAACTATAAACAAACAACCGTACTGTCCTTGTAATTCTTGAGGCTTTACGTGAGTGGGTTACAGTGTAATTACAGAACTTAAGGAATTTAATGTATAACTGGATACTTTCATCAGTTTTATTTAATGATAATTATTGTTAGCAAAGACTCAGGAATTGTAAATATTGCTTTTGCATACTGTACATGTACCGTAGTGAGTATGTCTGTGATGCTTACTTGTCATATTCCTTATGGTACATTGAAATGGAAATTTTAGGCTGTAGTTGAACTACATGTACATGTACATGTATGTCATTGGACACTGGGTATTGCACACAAAATTTAATAAATGAAGGAGAAAATGCTTTGGCAAACCTCTTTGAAAGGGTGTACTTTATTCTGTGAGAATTGTTTTCTTGATTACCAATAATGGTACGCGATATGTGTAATCTTTAAGACATGTGTGCTCCTTCATGCCTTCTAATCAGGGGCGCTGCTACATGGGGGCAGGGAACAGCTGTCCCACCCCCCCCCCCCCCCCCCATGATTTTTCAAGTGATAAAAAGAAGGTAGAAAAAGAAGAGAAAGCAGAAGAAAAAGAAGAGCACGGGAAGAGAGGGCAGGGTTATGCAACTATAAATAGCCCTACTTAAATGTAAATAAACTCACCTGTGGTTCATCTCCCTCTCCCCCCCCCCCCCCCCCCCCATCAAAAATATCCTGGCGCTGCCCTCGGTTCTATTGCATTATTTTCAAGATGTGAACTATTTCCAGATATGTTTATGGACACAAGTTTGTTGACCCTACAGATATGTACAAAATAAAATGCAATAACTGTACACTGCAGCAGGAAACACAATGATGTGTTGCTGTGGCCTTAGCCTAGTCGGATGTACATGTACATGTATGTACAGTTAGAACTTGGAAGGTCTGGTACTTAGTCGGTTTTGTGGAATCAACCCATTACCAAGGCTGCAAAATGTGATGTACATTATCCATTTGTCCCCAGACAGGGTCAGTATGTCCATGTAGATGTACAAAGGTCATCCTGTCATGAAATAAGGAATGTTATTGTGATAAATGAAACTTTCACAAAACTAATCAGATTTATTACCATTGCAGGATGTTGAATGATGTGCAGGATAAAAAATAATGCTTAGTTTTAATCCAGAGGACTTGTTTTAAATTCATTCTCTTCTTGAAGATACTCCTCAACGTTCCGTCTGGAACCGAATGAGGAGGATGGGGGAGTGCGCAGTGTTGCTTAGTTAGTTCTTAACTCAATTCACATTATTTTTCTTTTAACATTGCAGAGTATACATTCGTTACAACTTGTAAATACATGTATTGTAATTTGCATTAACTTCCTTTTTTTCCAGTTATGTTAAGTTTTCAAAGAGTTTCAGTTGTAAATGATCCTTATCTCCTATTCAAGTTTGTTTGTTGTTTTGGGGTGTTTTTATTTTGTTTTTCATTTTGCTCTTTTGTTTTTGTTTTGTTTTGCTTTCTGGGGGGGGGGGGGTTGCTGATGACATGTACTTGAAGGCCTATATACTTGTACATTCTGACTTCCTATGTTCTCTTCTACTCTTATTCTACCTTTATTACTTTTCTGAAAGAATTGTATGATATTCACTGTATTTAAGTAATTGTTCAGAATTATTTTATATGTTGTTAAATATTGTTTACAGAAGGAAAGTTAATACTTGATGCATGTACGCATTCTATAGTGAACAGGATAGGGACTAGAACAGGAGATGCAAATGCACATTCACACATTGTAGCGCAGTGAAACAAAGCATATTGCCAGTATCGAATTAGCTAGAATTGTATGCATTGTAGATGATGCCAGAAACGTTATAGACACTCATTTATTAATCATACATGTCTGAACTGATTATTTATCATCTCTATTACTGTGCCAACAGAATTAGGCAGCAACTCTAAAATCCGCACATCTTGTCCGCACCACGACCAATCACAGCAGCCCTACAGCCTGAGGCGTAAGGCATCGACTCTGTGCTCCGGCAGATGGGATTTGGTAAGCAAAAACCTGATTGTCCCCCTAGCTGTACATCTCTCTCTCTCTCTCTCCCTGCCTTCCCTTTCTGATCAGTATGCATATCATCTGGTTAGAGCCAAAAGGGTGCTATGTCATATTCATGAACACAGAGTTAATGTCCATCTTGCTCTCAAACTGAGGATTTATCCTGTTTGCAGAAAAGAGCATTTTAAGTGGAAAAAAGAAATATCTAGACATTGGGGGAGGGCGGTGTCGTGTGAATCTGTTCAGAGTTACATTTATGGTCAGATAATCATGAAAAAAAACACAAAAAGAATAATTTCTATAAAATTATTACATTTGCATGGGGTTTATATCATTTCTGCAACTTCCCCATTTGGAAAACAGACAACAGAGGAAAACTAAAGAGACAAAAATATACCCTTGAATGTTTTGCTTGAACCATTCCTAAATGATATTTGGGGCATAGGTTCATACTCTTTTCCATTTTCCTTTTTTAATTTAAAATCTAAATAATCCTCTTCATCAGGATCACAGACTTTACATAGTACACTGTATACATGTTTTCTTTATTTTGTTTAATGTTGGAACCTGGACATTCCAATAATTTGTAAGATATAAATATAAATACATTCATGTGTTTAGTAGAAATGATGATGATGATGGCATATACACATTGTTGTAAACTATAAAAATGCCCCAAACATTTTTTTTTTTTAATCCATGATTTCTGATGGATAATAATGATTACCATCACATTTGAAAACTGCAAAGCCTTCATGTATATGTACCAATGAGTTTATTGCTCTTGACATTATGTTTGGCATGTATGAAATGAGATTGCCATCTAAAGCAAAGGGCATACATGTTGGGCCATGATAGAGGGAGACAAACCATTGTATGATGGTGAGCATGAGATACATGTATGCTTCCTTAATGTAATCATTTTCAGTATTCATAACAGAGCTCCCGAAAGATAACATGGCAGTGAATATTCATATACCTGTAACTCCTCTACCCAACAGAGGGGAAGACTACCAGTGAAGATACAGAAAATTTAAGAGCAGAGGAATGCCTAATGGCATCATTGAATTTGGATGATTGGCCTGTTCAGACTTAACATGATACACTATCTCAGAATTAAAAAAAAGGAAAAACAGAAACACTCTCTAGCAAATTCAATTCTAAGGGGTTAAAGGTTATGTGCAGTTCTGGCAAACCTTTGAAAAGTCTGTCAAATTTCTTTGCTTTAAGATATCATGATACTAGCAAAACTAAGATAGATACATGTAAGTCTGAATTAGTTTTTCATCTCTAGTTGAATATTAATCAAATGAAAAGCAAAAAATAGTTTTAGATGCCTGGTTTGTGCAAGAGATGTAAAATTCTGACATCAGTGTGCATCACACAAAGCCCACACATGTGTAAAACCCATCGAGAGTTTAATTGTACATGGCAAGCATGATGAAGTGGTGTGTGGGGAGCGGTCAGGGTGCATAGGTCCTAGTGTAGGGCAGAGTGTAGCGTAAATTGCTAATCTTTCCGACATTTACACAAAAATTCACCTTAAATCAGGAATGGAAGATCACATGATCTTGTACATTTGTATCTTTTGATGCAACACGGACAATGTTAGACTAATATGTAACCAATTTCATGCCAATTTCCTTTTGCTACCAGACTCGTATTTGATCTTTAACAGCAAAAGAGACAACATTGAATTGTAAGATTTGAAGATGCTAAACTTGCTGTGCCTGTTAATTTCATTTTGTTCTACTTGTTTTTTAAATCTATGGGAAAGATAACTTTTATTACTGGAAATGCAATTGAAACATTATTTTAAGTGATTCGTTTGTTAATGATGGTAATACATGTACATTGTATATGGAAAGATCAGTTTTGCACAGTGGCAGCACAGAGTTGTAAGATGTAAGCTATAATTAATTGGCTTATTAAACCAAAATAACAAACTTACAGACATGCACATTTGGGGGTAATGCAGGAAACTCTAGAGGTAATGTAACATCTCATTTGTCAATGAATAAAGTCAGATAAGTTATATAGAGTACATGTTTCTAGCTGACTGATTATATTAAATCGAGGATAAGGTGATTCAGGCTTTAGAGCTGTTTGTTATACTGTGGTACTGTCTAGGTCACATTCATGTAGTTGAGCTGTGCATCTCATAACTAGACAGGAATGGAGAGAAAAGGGGAAGAGTGATTCTGCTTGTCACCAGGTGGACATGTACATACGTACATTGTTGAGAAAGACCCCCTGCAGCAGCCATGACTGCATGTAGATTCGGCATTTTTGCTCTTCAGTCGTCACACATTGTACATATTATGTACATGTACATACAGTTAAGCCCAAAAGAAAAGCTTACAGCCTACATGCAATATTGTAAGGTCCTACACAATCATACATAGGCCTATCAAAATTTCATGTAGGCTGGAAGCTTTTCTTTTGGGTTTAACCGTAGATGATTAGCACTTGTATGAGTTGGCAGCCATTAGATTTAACATTGTTTCTTTCAATCCAAGGTGGTCTCCCAAAAATGGACTAATTTTAATAGTATTCATCATGAACATAATCCACTATAGTGCATTATAGACGTGCTCTATGTTTAAGTTCATATTTTGAACATACAGGTAGTAAAGTGAAATTGGACCCCTGACATACCGAGCAAAATATATTTTATTGATTGGTAAACGTGAAGTTACATGTATAAAACGTGGATGAGCTGTGTTTCGGTACATTAAATGATTTTGGCAGCTGTGGAGAATGATGCATCTAAACTGGCTTGTGTGAGGAAGCAGTGTGATGGGAGAGGAAAGAATTCCAGAAGCTGAATCACTGTGAATCAGTGTGTAACCTTCTTATCTCGCCTTCATCAAGCCAAAACTTTCCTACCCAAATGTTGTGTTTTTGATTGTTTTGAGGCAAGAACCTCTAGGTCAAGTACATCTTTAGTTTCTCTTTCATTCTCAATCAAGACAGGAACAAACACACAAAGGATTATCTCTTGAGAATTCATTATTGTCAGAAAAGATTTCGGTTGAGCATGTTTTCTAGGAGCTGCAGATAATTGCAGTTTCATAGCGGTCTGGTGATATTATGGAGCTATTGCCTGATTGTAAAAGTAAAAGGGGCATTTGTACTTGATGAAAGCTGTATTTAGTGTTATGCTTTCAGAATGTGAACATCACAGTTAGAGTGTTTACTTCAAAAGCAAATGAAGCATATCCCTGTACGGCTGAACAAAGGCAAGCACATTTTGACAGAAGATGGGAATTAAGCAAGGGAGAGATGTACAGAGAGGCCCTCTTTTGCTTGGTTGGCTTGCAGGGAAGCACACACAGGAAAGTCTGTGATTACTATCGAATGGCACATGGGAGGGAAGTATCAGTCATAGTCGTTGAAGGCTCACAGGGTGCATTCATACAGCAGCAGATAGACTTGACAGTTCACACCATAATAACATTAATTAATACAAAATGCAGCTTTACGTACTGCATGTACCAGCTGTGGGAATGCATCTTTTCTTTGTTTTTTCATGGATTGATAATGACTTGTCAACCTTTAGTTCATATTGAAGGTTCTCATGTTGCATTCATACATACATTGGTTTGATAGATTTTACACTTAAACATTGATTATTTTGCATTTGCAACTTTATGTACATATCTACTAGCCAGTGGGAACGCAACATTCTTTTGTCCATTGTGGATTGGTAATGACTTCTCATCCTTTCTAGATTATAATAATGGTTTGGATGCATTCATACTGGTCAGTGCAGGAGAACCAGATATGTAGACTTGGTAGTTTTATAGTACAGCCAGTGAGAACACACCATACTTTTGTTAACTGTGGAATGACAAGTTTTTTTTTCAACCTTTTCTAGTTCATACTTTCAAAATTATATCACCATGTGTAATCATCATGTGTAACACAATTACAAGTACACTGTATGTGTTAAGCAGTGGAAATGCGCCATATTCATCATGCGCCATATTCATCATCCGCAGTGTAAATGATCGTAACTTCTCAACTGTGCTCTCCAGTTCATATTTTACGCATCAGCATCATCAATCACCATTACAGCATAATGATAACATGGTGGATCAAGGTTTAGGGTATCAGTGTGAATGTGCCCCCAGAGACTAGACAGGTGTTAAAAAGAGATGAAATGAGGCCAAGGATAGTCAACTGAATTCACTCTGCAACATTTGCCAATTTGTGATGTGATGTGTGTAATCTGGGAATATCTGCCGATTTATTTCTACTTTACCCATGATAATGCCATTTGAAATGTTTACCATCTACTTTGATCAAATGCTTGTCACTTTTATGTTGGATAGGCTAACACCAGTCTACAAATGTGATTTACTTGTAGCCAAGAATATATCAGCATACCCAGTACCTTATCGTTTGTAGTGCCATATAGAAAATTCTCCCTTTTGTGCAATGTAATATGATCAAGCCTGTATTTTATGTTTGGCAGGCCCAGTAGTATATTAGAGCCTACTGGACATAATATGTAGTGTGCTAGTATCCTAATGATACACTCAATTACTCATTATTATATTGTTTTAGTGCTGTACAGAAGGTTCTGACTTTTGTGCAATACATTTAGACATGTTCAGATATTAAAGAGATACCTGAAAACGCATCTGTTGTTTACTGTGTAACTAACTTTGTATCGTACTCTGTTTCTTTTTGTGTTTTTCTTTTTGATGGGCTCTGTAGCTTAGTATAAAAAGGCAGTTTATATTATAAATGGAATTATTACTAATGTAGTAGTACTATTATTATATTGATGTTTTCATACATTTGAATGTATTTCTGATAAATGGTGTACCATGTATACTATTGGGACTTTATTATATTTTGACATTATGAATTACACATTCTGTCTGCTGAGATTCAAAGGGATGTTACATTTAAGTTCATGTAGACAGTAAGTTACTACACATGACTCTACTTACTTGTGCTAATAGGCATAGCTTTGCCTGGCTGTCTGTCTTCTCTACAGTTATTCTATAGTGTCTCATGTGGAGAGGGGGTGGGGAGGGGGGGGGGGGGGTGGGGGGCTTCTATACTGTAATGGTTAACATTCAGTCCCTGTCATACATCTACCAGTATTCAGTATGACATTTGTATGTTCTCCTCACCCCAATCTCTCTGTTTCTTCCTCCAGAGTTCATCACCTGGGTCATCTCCCATGACGAGAGCCAAGCGATCAAGGCTTTCCAGTCACACAGACACTCAAGGAGCAGGAGGTATACAATCACACCATTCTCATCTTCTTCTAGTTTCTCTTCCTCTCTGTCTTTCTTTGTCTTTGTTTCACTCTTCTAAATGTTTCTTCATTTCGCATACAACCATAACTTATTCTTTGTAGGTGGTGTATTTTGCTTTCTGTCTTTACTAATCTTCTGTCGTAACTGTTATAAAACCTGACACTGTCAAGTATATAAAACTCTCAGAATTTGGTAAATGATTGAGATTCGCAGAAGTATAATGCCCTGTTTCACAGTTGAAATTACTGTCGTGAAGAATTTGCCGTAGATTCTTGTTGTGAAGTTACAGTTTTGACAGTATCTGCATGTACATGTAGTAATAAGGAGGAGAATGCACTTGCTTATTGCTAAAAGCTTGTAATGTGTAATTATAAATTAGCCTTTATACTCCTTTTTCTTGTTAATTCTCTCTGTATCTCTGATCCCTTTATAGATCTTTCTCCTAAACTCTCCTTATTCCTATGACCCACCCCTCCCCCTTTAAATGTTCTTTGACCTCTGTCTCTCATTCTCAGTTTATCTCCACTGCCTTCTCCTTCCAGTCATATTCTCATTAGTTTTCAATTCCACTTCTTATGGAATGAGAACAGGAAGCAAATCTTCTTATAATCCCCTGTTCGTTATATTTCCAATCCTTTGTAGCAGTCATGCTGTTAATGTGGACACTTCTTTTGTATTTACCCATCCTGTTTACCCTTTCAACTATGTCCCCATGAAATCATCCCATTTTCCCTCTTCATCCTACATGTACCTGTATCTGAAGTAAGGCAAAGGGGAGTTTGATGGGAAAGAGTTGTGATTGATCCTCTTTGCCCCAATGCTATTTTAGTAGTGAATAAGCATTTTATTGAGAAGGAGTGAAAGGTCACTGAAAAAGAAATGCCTGCAGGGCTTTGAAATGGCACACTGTCCAACAAACAGAGCATGACTAAAGAAACACAGTCACAACAATTCATTATAATGTGACACCTGAGAGGAGGAAAAGAAAGAAGAGGCAAGAATTGTGCAGGATATTCTTGTAGATGTGGAAGAACATCAAGCTTTAGATGATGCACAGTTATTTAAGATATTTTAGAACATGTACATTCAGATTTACTAGTACATAATTTCTTGTAGGAGAGGCTGTGAAATTACTTTGTAAAATGTTAAGTCACTAAAGCTCTTGTAAGGCTGTTGACTTCATACAATTATGACCAAGATATTTATGATTTGGCATATTATACTTTACCAAGTGCTGTCAGGTTCTCAATCAAACTGACCATATATGTGTTGTTTCAGTTCAATTTTTTTTTCTCCAAAGCTCTTGTAAGGCTGTGGATTTCATACAATTATGATCTACAATGCATACTAAAATAATAATATGAGATGCTGTCAGGAAGAGTAAAAAATAGCAGAGAATACCTTTGAAGATTTTATTTTTAAAAAAAGGGAAGAAGAAGAATAGCTTGGACTTGCGTTAACATTACCAGAACTCCACATCACCATTAGCATAAGACTGGATGGCCCGAGGGAAGATGATAATACAAGAACCCAGCCTGCCAGTCCAACCCTTTTTGTCTTTGTTTACCTTTGATAGGGACGACAGGAGATGACAATTTCCTGGAGTCGTTGATGCCAGATGAGATCCTCATCAAAATCCTGTCATACCTCTTGGAGAAGGATCTATGCAATGTGGCGTGTGTCTGTAAGAGGTTCAACACCCTTGCCAGCGATCTCACGTTATGGTATGTAACCCACCCACCAGCTTTGTTTAGATATCAACTTTTATTTTGATACATTAAGGGCCAATCACTTATTATTAATAATAGTATACTTGGCCTATGTACAATGTAAAGAATCTTAACCACTATCACTATGGTTTATATGCAACCAGCCTCTAACACCTGCAGATTAGAGGAGCCATTTGTCAGCTTTAAACATAAAGTGCCAGCTCTGTTTGTGGTTTCACAGGCACAGGAAAGCATTCCACAATTTAGGAATGTTTTCTGTGAAGATTCAAAGTGGGAAATTCCCTTAACTATTTGGCATGAAATTGTGCACTACTCAGTAGTTATGCCATCATGCCAAACTATACTGTCATTTCATCAGGGATTCATGGAGTAATACATAAGAAAGATTATATTTGTTCACTTGACTAGGATTATGAAAATAATGGGGGGGGGGGGGGGGAAACAACAAATGTATTAATATCATGATCATATGATCTTTGTATTGGTCCATTCTCATGTGCATATTGCTTCAGCCCATGTTAGGAATGTGAGTGGATTAGAGGCTTCCAAATGTGAGCTGAATATAATTTTAATGATTTGCAAAATAAATATGAATTGATTTATTGAATGTGATTGATATTGTAATATGCACCTGTACCATTACTGTATGCTAATTTCCTTTCTCATCATATGTTTTTGAATGGATGACAAAAGCTGTTGAGAATTTGAAAACTAGCCAACTGCCATAGAACTCCATCTGTTGTATCATTCAAATCTTTCCATAGCTATGTACATGCATTTCTCTATGCTACCCCATGGGTCAGAGAGCTTTGCCAAATCTTGATAAGCATGGAATGTCTTCATTCCATTGATAGCATCAAATGAGGCATGATTTGAAAAGCACGAGTATTCTCTTGGCTTGGGCTTTAAGAGCTATGAACTGCTGCGGGCAATAGACGCATAATGTGGGGTATGAGAGACATGATGAAAATTGTATTATATGCACAGGACAAGATAGGCAACATGGAACATAATGTTATGGAAATAGCTTTTGGAATAATTCAATCTGCTTTAAATAATACATGTGGGTATGTTCTACTAATGTAATGTGTATTCTGCATTGGGTTTGCATGTATTGGGTAGCAGTGATTACTATTTGAAAGGGCAAAACTAAACAAAACTGATCTGCAGAATTTCATTCTTACTAGCATGCAAATAGTCTAATGGAAGTCCTAATTGTCATTATGACTTCAGCACCCGTTATCTGATGGTCATTATCATCACCATCAATACCACTATCATCATGATCACCATCATCACTACCATCATTAGCACTATCATCATCATAACCATCACCATTACTACCAGCACCAACACCTTTACCATCAATGACCTGCATCATTAGTTCTGTCATTATCATAATCATCTGTATCATAATCATCATCTTGGCCACTATTATCTGCATGAGCAGCAGCATCATCACCATTATCATCCACAATCCCACTGTTATTCATATTGCCATCATTACTGCCTTTACTATCACCACCACTACCATTATTTCCTTCTTAACAATCGTCACCTCCACCTCAAAATCAAATCTTCTGTGTGGAAATGTTTAGCTAACTGGACATTTTCTCTTTTTCGTCATTCTCAGGAAACGCCTGTACCAGTCTGTCTATGAGCTGTCTCTTCCCCTCCTCCGACCAGCGCCAACTAAGTTCAAATTTGTCCAACCAGACAAGCTAGATGTGCCAAACATATGGAAAGAGAGTTTCAAAACATTGGTAAGTAATCCGTGTTTCTATCTCTTAACCCATAGAGGTGCATTGTCTCCTTTCGGAGATGCTTTTGCAGTATCTGTTGGTCCAGAATGCTGGGCATTACACATTATACATGAGCAGAAAGAGAAAAATTCACTGAAAAATTTGGGTCCATTACCAGAACAGTATAGTGTGGCATTCTTGAATTAGAGTAATTTAATTGTAACTAATCATTACACTTCCTAAATTGGCAATGCAGTAAATATTATATAATCCCTCTTTCCGTGTTCAAATTGGCAATTTTTTATTCAATTTTACAATTATAATTTATTTTGGTTCATGTTATATCCATATTTATTTTTGTCAAACTGTGTAAGAGTGGAAAAAAAATAATAGTTGTTGCCAATTTGAAGATTGAAGATGATTGATTTAGACAAAAAAGCTCTGTACTTCTATGGGTTAAACAGAGTGACACATACATGGTCTTAGGTGGCAATAAAAGTATTTATTTCCTATCTGTTATGTATTGTGGTGTAGAAAAGATCATACTTTGAAAACAAAAAAATCCTATATTAATTGAGAATAATTGGTCCAAGAAGTGATAATGTTACATTCATGAGATCACAGCACTCTTTATCAATTTTTTAGGTTTGAAACTTCTTTGTCACTTGAAGAATCAGGTTGCTAATTATGCAGTACCACAAAATGTTCCCCCAGTAGAACAAGGAGTAATTGCCTGCACTATGGTTTTTTGAGAAAAAGCTACTTGTTAATTTTAATGTACAATTATTAGAGGACTGAAAAGTTATCAGTACGACTAGAACAAGAAGGTTTTGCTAAAAACTATGAAAAATTGCTGAGGACTAGTGTATCTGGCTTGGTAAAATTGGAACAGTCATGCTAAAATGTCTCTGCTATGTGATGGAACGGGGGTGAGAATCAAAAGTAATTGTTCGTTTCCTTGTCAAATTACAATCCATGTGGATTTTCGACGAGCAGAGAGCCTGATTCGAGAGAGAAAAATGGAGGGGCAAGTCGGTTTCGATACATGCAATTGACTTATGATCCACAGAGACTTGCTGTCCATTTCTTGCCTAGTCATAATCAAGTCTGGTGGGATTGCTATGATGTTTGTCTCACGTTTCTGTGACATGGCAATGCTTGTTGCATTTTGATTTGTTCTTGTAAAATGAATTGGGCCTGGCAGTCTGTGATGCTGTAACACATGACATAGAAAAGTGTGTCATTGTGTATGTTTTGATCATACTCTCAACCAGCAGGTCATTAAATGTCATCCAGTGATCTGCTTTTTTTTTCTCTCTCTCTTTCTTTATTGATGAAGTATTAGTTAAGGTATGTTATGAGGATGTGTAAATGTCTTACTGTGCAAGAAAATAATTACCTTGTATTTGAAATGTATGTTCCAAGATATTCAGATAAATGCATTCTGTTTTGAAATAAATTATGTTGGTTATTTAATTGCAAAATTTCTTCAATTACATTGTATTGTGGGAAAAAAACCATGGGGGAAAGGGTTCTGTATGTTTCAGAACTGACAGATCACATTATAAAAAATAAACGATAATGATATTGTGACTTTACACATTGTGTGGCATTTGCAGTTGTTATATTATCCAATTAAGTCATTATGAAATGATCATAAACTTTCACTGTTTATCCGTTTGACACACATGATGCATTTTTCTGTTTGGGGGTAAAAAACATAAATATCACGCTATGCTTGACATGTACACAATGTAGTCATGATTTTTTTTTTTGGGGGGGGGGGCTTTGAATACATCATACATGTGTTGCACTACAGTCAGTGATCAATAATGATAACATCCTATTGGATATTAGATGTCTATTTTCTATTCAATATACCATCAGTCATTCCACATCTAATATAAACTTTTAGAATTTCAAGAGAGATAGAAAACATACAAAATAACTGTTATGTCATATTTTGCTCAATCCTAGATTCTTGTATTTGATTTTGTATACAGCAAGAAATATTCTCCACCTGGGATATGTATCAATCCTGAATTTGTAGAACTCATAATGACATCACTCAGTTTATACTGATGTCATCATAATTGATATGGATTTCATATTGCTTTGTGAAGTTTTGCACCCATTGTTTGGTTCTTATTAAGTTTCTCTTGTAAACAATATAGAGAATGAATTTCTCTGTGCACTTCTTGTTGATGATTTGATGTAATATCTTGCATTCGACACAATAAACCATCGTTCATATTCCTAAGAGAGTATAGAGTTTTAGGAGTCATGCTCAAGTGAGGATTGCTTCATGATAAATTTCCTACACTCACCAAATTCTCAAATTTCAACTCTGGACCAAATAGTGTACCTAATCCTGACCCTAAGCCTAAACCAAACTTCAAACCTAACACCCAATTGTGACCCTAATCTGAACCCAACATGCTTGCAGCTTTTGCAGTTGTCGATGAAACAAATGTCAGATCACTGTTAAGCGAGACTTCATATTAGCCCTTGCGTACTTTTATTTTATTTTTTCACTTTCACTCTCCAGTACTCTGCTGTCCACGTCAAGCCGGGCTATGCCGCTTTCATGCACGATTCTCCAGAACTGTTCAAGGGCCGTGATATCCAGTACTATGACACAATAGACGAGGCCCTTTCATCAGTGGAAGGCAACGAGTACACCCTCATCTTGGTGCATGAAGGTGTTTACACTGGAGAATGGCTTTACATCGATACACCTGTCTGCATTCTAGGAGCTGGTAGGTTTAAATGATGTTTAGAGTTGGATGTCATAGGTAAAAATGATTATGAAATTTGATTCTTATAGTATTTGGTAAGAAAATATGTTTCTTTGGGCTTTACAGATGTACCCATGTTTTAAATAAATGACTTACCATTTCATCCATGTACTAAAAAGAGCTGTAAAATGTTAGAAAACAGATTGTAGCCTTTGATATTGATAGACACTCAAGATTATAAGGATAAAGGATGATAACAACTTTACTACTTCCTTTTTACATGTTGTGCATTTTGAAAGGAATGTCTGGCAGAAAAGGTCAAACTTTATGAATATTTGGCTCAAATGCACTGTGTTCCTCTAGGTATGAAATGCTTTATTCTTTATCATTATTTTATGGATGTCAAATATGGCTCTTCAGTGATGTAAGAAGTCTGTGGCACTGCTCTACTCACTGTAGTTTCTTCATGGATTTTGAAAATATGCTATTAAATATCACATATTAGAAAGTGCACACTCTATTGCTTATTCATTGTCTATGCATGTTGCACTATAATGCAGATTCTCTGTGCAGAGTATGTTGATGATTGCCATGGTGATAAACTATTTACTGGGTTTTTTTTTATATTTTGAACAGCTCCTGGCCACATTCCAGACAGTGTGATTGTAGAGAACAGCAAGGAGTCTACATTTAGGTTCATAGAAGGCTGTGAAGATGCCTATCTTGGTTACATTAGTATTAGGGTAATTATTCATCCCCCTTTTTTCCATTGGTAGTATAAAGTTATACATCTGTGAAAGCAATGTGCTTCTTTGGTCAGCTTACCCCTGGTTGCTCAAAAATCTAAAGTAGGTCATCTTTTGGTTCCCATGTTTATAATGAGATCAAAAGAATGTGAGACGTCCTTTAAATTTTAACTGATAGAAATGGATTAAGCTTTATAGTTTTTCTTTCACACAGTGAGGACTAGGATGTATTTTGTAAGATTGCACGGTACAGATTATTTGTAATGAGGGGTATCAATCATTTGTAACTTTTGTTAAATTATAACTCCAATTCAAATACTTTTTTCAGCATAATGCCTTTACACTGTGACAATCGAAATTTCATTATGAAATTTTAAACATGTAGCCATGCTATAGCAAATTTTACTGGTCATTATATTTCAAATCAACTATAACAAAAAGTTATAATGTGAAATGAGAGAGGTAAATGCCATAAAAAGCATTGCAGTGAGCAAACAGCTGTTATGATGTTTAAGATGAATTTTTGGAAGGGAAAATTGTATTTGCTTATCCCTTATTTATGATTGATAGAGTATGTTTTACCTGCCTGTTATGACTTTAATTCATGTTCATTATAGTTCTTTCTGTATAAAGTTTTTGTATCAGAGAGTTTTCTTAAAATGTAGTACATCTATATTTCTTCATTTTAGTTCAATCCCGAAAGCAACTCTAATCAACCCCATCACAAGCACTCATGTGTGGAAGTTGATGCCAACTGCTCGCCAACTATTGATAGCTGTAATATAAGGAGTAGATCTCAAGGTACGTGTTCATCTTCACTACCTTTGCTTCACTGGACCCATTTTGTGTGCTTATATTTTCCTTTTCTCTTTATATGTCCTCTATTATACCTTATTCACATAGTCAAACTGAGTCCAAACCTAACAATAGTCCTTTCTGTGTTACATGATTCTTAGTTAAATTTACTGTTGGTTGATTGTCGATCTCATTGGTGTGTTTATTGGGTTATTACAGAATATATATTTCTGCTTTGATGAGTCGTGATTTGTTTTTTACATAATCCTTTAAAAAATTGTATGGGTTCATGTTTTTGAATGATGATTTATTGAAACTTATTCTGGGAGGTAATTTCATCATTTATGAACCTAAAGTAGCCAAGGTAGGTATGTTTTCCATAATGGGGCATGTGTTTATAGAAATCAGAGAAATATGATATCAAAATCAAGGGGTAGAAAAGGCATTTGGAGATATGAAAAAAGTAGAAATGAGCATTAAGGGAAAGAAAACAGAATTTAACAGTGTGCAGATATCAGTATACAAATAATGAATGTTTGTGAGTGCAATGGACAGAATATTTTTATGAGGTGAAAGATGAAATGACCCATTCAACGAGGCGCAGCCGAGTTGAATGGATCAATAATTTCATCTTTCACCGAATGAAATATTCTGTCCATTGCACGAATGAAAAACCATTCATTATTTGTTTTATATGACACCTATATGACACACTGTCCATCAATATGCTTGATCGCATGCACACTGCAAACGCAAGCGTTTTACGTACTTAGTGTGCCGTGCCCTCGGCGTGCATGCAAATGGAGCAAATCGCATGGATCCAAGATTTGCACGGTAAATGGAGCCACAATTGCATGAATGATGACGTAATAGTAAAATGGGACAAATGATCAACATCAAACAACCAATCAAATGACAATGATCTATTTAGGTGTCATATAACATGAAATGAAGAAAAAGGAATATAAAGCAAATATCAGATGGGTCATTAGAATTCTGGAAATATTCTAGTTGAGATAATTTTTGCTTCGTGACAAAGTCAACTTATGATGAGAATGGACAAGAGAAAGAGGTAGGCAAGATTGGATATCAGAAAATTGTCCTTTATTCATTTGGCCTAGATGACGCAACAGGTGTTGAAATATGGCCCAAATAGTCATTTTTATGTGGGTTTGAACGGGTGACACACTTCAAGAGGGGGGGGGAAAGAAGAAAGAGAGGTAGTGGTACCGTCACGCTATCTGTCAGGATTTAGGATGATGATTCTACATGGACGTAGCTAGCTCCAGCAGGAAATCAAGCGTTTCCTCCTGCCCTCCAACTAGCCATTTGACACTCACAGAAAACCACTCACTCCTTGTTGCTACCTTGATAGAACATGTGACAGTGAAACTTTATGCTTGAACAGGACCAAGTAACTGATAGATGCATAATAGTGTTTCAATGAAAATTTTGAAGAGAATTTGACATTAAACTACAAATTTCCTCTCCTCCCCCCCCCCCCCCTTTTGGGGGGGGGCAATAGGAAAAAGAGGGAGAGGGGACAAAATTTAAATTCTGTGTATCATTTGACCTAAAAATATAGGATGACGTTTGTGTTTTGACAGTATTTGTGAAATGAACTCTCTGACATAAACTGTAGTATTGAACTCTGCAAAAGGAAATAGAGAATTGGTTTGGAGGCAGAGTAAACTTTTAAGTGAACACACAATAAGAATATCCATGAACACAGCAGTCTGGTTGACTCACAGCATTTAGGTTGGGGCTTAAAATGTCAAGTGAATTGAATAGAGTTTCTTACCCATTTAAACATTATGCAGTTGTTCCTTGATTTTGTCATGAATCTTTCATTCAAATTGGAAAATAGTGAGCTTTCACTTGAAATGGACAAGATCAGAATAGGTTGTTTAAAGGATATCAAAGGGGAAAATGGTTATTTAAGTAGCAAAACTTTAGAATTAAGCATTGCAGAGTTGTATAACATTAGGCATCTGTGGCACGAAAAATAAGTGATTCCTATAAGGATTAGAAAGAATGATATAATTTCTAATGCATTATTGTACTTTTGATTGAAATGACAGAGTATTATTTGATCATTTCCTTCCTGTCATTTGTGCTCAATTACTAGTCTTTCTCAGGGAGGGAGAGATAGTATCAGCAGTGATTATAGGAAGCATATCAAATTTTAGACAAATGAAAATTAAATTCCTTACAAATAGTTTTAATGTATAAAAGTTTATTTAAAAAGAGTTTCTGTCTTTTTTATGTACTGTACAGGGTGAGGGAGAGAGTGGGGGGGGGGGGGGATTTGTCTTTCATGAAATATGTAATAAATGATCCTTTTATGAGGGATGTTTCTATTATGTTATTCCTCCAGACTGACAGAAAAGGAATAAGAAAGTTCACAAATGATTTATCCATCCCTCCCGGAACTCAGGCTTCTCTTTAACATCGCAAATAAATATTGTTCTATGACATTTTTTTCAAAAATACATGTACATCTTTATCCAGGGTAAATGACTATGTGTATATGATTATGATATGATCATGTAAATAGTGTGGTATTGTTCATGCAGATATGTCCAATCTATGTATTTGATTGGGCTTGAACTTTGTCATCTTGTTTGTGAGCTGTCGCGAAAGTTTGAGAACCTTTTGCTGTCAGCGATATCACATATGAAGAGTGATTAATGTATATGTTCATGCAAGGCACTGTCATGACTTTATTTGACAGTGTTTTTGAAGTGTTGTTGACTCATCACATTCATAGTGAGCCTGAGGAAAATGTTTAAAGGGTTATTAGACAATATGATAGTCTTAATTTTACTGTTCAGTATTATATTATTGATGTGAATATTTTAGAGCACTGTAGGGATAAGATATGAATGTGAAATACATAATATTGGCACTCATACCTTTTGTCCATTGAAAATACCCTATGTATTTAGTGTTATAAAGAATTTGAGAATTTATCATAGATGATGCATGCACATACAGTAGAAATAACTTTGAAGATCAAGACAGGCCACCAAACCATGAAAATAGTTGTCAGTAAGGACAATTTATGAATAATTACATGAGTTACATGGTTACCTGTGGTAATATACAAATAATGCACAGATGTGAGTGTGTTAGTGGCAATGCAGTGCACTTGAGGGTATTTACAATGTGCGACAACCACGAGGTGCTTGCGCCGAGTGCTTTTGTATAATATTGTGAATACCCAAGATGCCTGCATCGCCACTAACTTCACAAATTTAAATTTGTGCATTATTTCTTTTATAAAACGGGTCGGCAGTATGACTTTGTAGTGGAAAATTTGTTAAAACCCCTCCAAATTTCCTCGGATCGCACAAAGAGGCAACATCTGCTTTCTATTATGACATCATAAGTGTAGCCGGTGTGATGCACCCCTGAGTAAGCGCATCAAAATCCTTGTGATAGACTTCTCCTTGAAAGAACGCGTATTTCATGGCGTCTCAGTTTTTAGGCGCAAGAGGTAAAGTGATGCGTCCAAAATGCACAGTGCTGCACAGAAACTGCACGGCTGGAAGGTTGCGTAGAATTATAGCATGAACATGTGACATGCATACGCACTCGCTATTGGCTACATCCTTGAACCCGTTTTATAAACAAATTTAATACTTCATCTAACATGCTATAACAGGATGAATTTTAATTTGGAACATGTGTAATATCTTAAATATACTAATTGCTTTCTAAGATTTGTTGGGATTTTTTTTCTTCATTTTTTTTCTTCATGTTTTTTAATGTTTATGTTTGTTGTTGTAGGGGAGGGGAGGAAATGTACATCAATAGTTTCTTAAACCCTTCATAAATACTGTAAACCTAGTCTGTATTTGCTATTTTTTACTGTCGCTCCTCTTCATTATGTTCCCATTACATCGATTTCTTCAGGTGTAATTCCCCCAAAATTGCCAAGTCACTGAGCCCAGCTGCTGTGGGATTAATTACAGAATCCTGAGCCCTGCTGTACCTCAGTTTTGTCACTGACAATTATGGCTCTGGTACTCTGCATATTATGCCCCATTTTCTCAGTTTTAATTTGCATGTTCCCTCTTCTTTCTCTGTCTTTTCCTCTCCCTCCCTCCCATCCTCATTCGATACTTCACACCCACGCAGTGATTCCCATCTCTCTGTTTGTCTCTTGCTCCCTCTCTGTTTCCCCTCATCGTTTCCTCTTTCTTCCCCTTCTCCTCCGCTCCATCTCTGCTTCCCTTCCAACCATCCTACCTCTCATGATCTCTTGCTCTCTCTCTTTCTCTCTCTCTCTCTTTTCTCCAACCTCCCTTGCTTCCTTCCTTCCTATTCCCCCATTCTCCTTCTCTTCTCTCTCTCTCTCTCTTTGTTTCTCTCCATTCCTCTATTCCTCCTTCACTCTTCTCATATCTCCTCGTCCCCTCCCCTTCCCTTTTCTCCCTTCTTCGCTCTCTCTCTCTTAAAACTGAAAAATTTGTAGGAATTATGCAATAGAAGGCACATAGCATATATACTGATGTACTAGTACTTTATATAATGTTGCTACACTATATAAAGTGCTTTCTAAATCCAACATTGGAAAGGTTGCTCTCAATGAACAGACTTGATGTATTACAAAGTTTCTAAGGAACACTCACATAGGACATTCATATTATTGTATGGTTTAGTATCTTTGTCAACAGGATATAACTTTGAAATGGATAATTGATATTTATTTTCTTAAGAGGAGACATATTTGTGAATTTCATATTTACACAGCTCCCTCTTCATTCAAGGCTGTCAGTCAGCCACGATGCAGTTGTGAATTTTATCGTGACTTTATAGCAATCAAATGAAAATATGTAAAAAAAATTACCTTTACAAAAGCTCTTTTTCAATGTGCGTAATAATGTACAGTAGCATTCCATCATAAGTTAAATTCAATTTTTGTTTTGTTTTTGTTTTTGTTTTGTTTTTTGTTTTGTTGATGTTATTGTTGATGCCGCTTGCCAGTAAGGTGTATTCTTTGCACAGTAGCAAAATTGTAGGTATATCGTACAGGTATTACAAAGGGGATTTAGGTAGCTTAGGGAAAAGTAGTAGTATGAAAAGACAAGAAAAGAATGCAAAATGCATACTGTTGTCAGTACTATTTGCATTCTTTATGCATCTTTTCGTCCCACACTGTTTTCCTAAACTACCTTACAGATATGTAAGAATGGAAACATTGAAAATTAATCATTTCATCAGTAAATACTGTAGTATTAATCCTTCAGGCATCATAACCAACAAATGGTGAAGTTGTGCAATAATTGTTAAGTAATTCCTTCTTGTTTTTTTTTTCTTCTTTCACTTTACCTACAGTGGGTGCTGCAGTGAGTGTAAGTGGAAGAAGAGCATCACCAACCATCAAGAACTGTGTCATCAGCGACTGTGAGAATGTAGGACTCTTTATCAATGATCATGCTGAGGTAAAGATTACATCCTCTTTAAAGATAAATTGAGTTCTGTTACTAAAAGCCATTACATTGAGGTAGAAACTGGAAGCAATTGGGTTGATTATATATTATTTAAGAATTGATGTTCACTTTGAGGTATAGGAACCATAAACATTAACAGAAATTAATTCAACCTTGTTGAAATGCATGGGGTATAAAAGTTTGGTCTAAACTTCTCTGCTGTATTGTGTTATATTTAGCTTATGATGGCATTTGGAGAGCAGTTCTTTTATTAGGAGACATTCTTACTGTAATGTACTTTCAAACAGACTTAAGAATAATGAAGAAGCTCATGAATTGTTTCACCTTTACCAGGACTCAAATTACATCTTTAAAAAAAGATTTTAAAATGCATTCAGGATAAGATATATAAGAGCAAAATAGTTCTGAGAAGTGTCCCAAATCCATTCACCTTCGAATAAAAATATAGGCAAGAAACCATATGTGCGGAATTGCAAGCTTTCCATGCAGGAAAAATAAGGTCCAGTCCAGTATTCAAAATGCCATCTTCCTGTAGATTTGTTATATTTGGATCGTGAAGTGTTATGTTGAGTGCTGAGCAGAAGGGCACGAATGCATGGGCTTTTGATGGAATTTCATGGAAAAGGTCATTTCAAACTTTCAATCCTTCTTCTAGTACACCCACATACCTCATTTCATCTATTTAACCTCATATTTGTTAACAATGAAGTCGATTCAGCTATTGAAGCTCAAAGCTGCAAATATTGAAAATTGTTTTTGTGCAACTTCACATATTACAGCCAGGCACAGAACATAATAGCAGAAACAATCAAAATGTCAGGCTTAAAGAGAAGTTTCAGTTCTGAGAAAGGTTGAAATAATTTGTGAACTTTCTCATTCTTTATATCAGTTTGGAAGAATATAATAAAAGAATTTTTGCAAATACCCTCATAATCGCAAAATTACGAAAATCGCTGAAGTGTTAGGGCTAAACAATCATGTCATGTTTGTGTGTAGTCCCATATTCTCATTTCTGTGTGTAGTGCATGTGCCTTTTGGAGAAAGTTCTTGAATTTCTTATGAATTTTATATTACCCAAATCTCACCCTAAACACCAGTGTTTATGTACAATTAATCAGTCTGACCCAGTTTCTTAAAGACAGATCTGTCAGAAAGTATTTGCATGACCAGAACTCCATTTTATCTTTAATGAAATACAAACAACATCAAGGTTTTTCACAATGCTGATAGTTATGAAACTTATCTCTTCATTAAATGATATTTTAAAGATAACATTAACCTCATACTTTCAAAGAATCCTTGATGAAAATGTCTTTATTCTAAGAAGCTGATTTGAGTAGGTATTATGTTTTATTTATAAGATGTTACGAAAATAATCTACTCCTGTTCTGCAGCAAAAAAAGGGCTTTTCTCATTACGAGAATCTCTCGTTTAAAATATACCCCACCACTATAACACAGGAACCTATGTATTTCAGGTGGGGTATACCAACCCCAATATTGAAATCCTCGTTTAAAGTCTAATCAGTGCCTTGCATCTTTGCACAAGAGGTGGCGGTTTTGGATTACACCTGCACTCCTCATCATCTTTCATAATAGTGTAAACAATTTCTTACCACATCACTGCCTGAAAGGAAATGAGAAGTAGGAAATATATATTTCAGTTGTTTTAAGATATTGCCATGTCCAAAAATCACTCAAAATTTAGATGAAGACCAAAATTAAACTTCGAACGAAACAAAATGACCCAGAATTGGCGATTATAGCAACATTTGTAACTCCATAAGCTAGCCCCTTGCACCGCGATATCGTAGCACTGGGCATCATAAAAAGTAAGTTGTTCTGGAGCCCCTGCCTATTTCTCTTTTCTCCCTCCTCTCTCTCCCTATCACCCTGTCAAGGTCGCTTCTCCGGCAGGGGGTTTACACTGCTCATCGCTTTTCTTTATTGAGGCTTACTGCAATTTCAGGTGTCTAGAAGTTGCGAAAGTCAAATCAGGGTTTTAGTTTTAAACGACAGGTTTTCATCATGTCTTGTTACAATGAAAATTAGGACCTTCATATGTTTTTTTTTTCCTTTTGAACTCTTTTGAACATGCTTTTGTTTTTAAGTATGTATTTCCGATAAGCAGATATCATCAACATATTTTCTTACAAGCTTCATTGATAATTCTTTAAAGTGCAAAAAAGCAGCTGATGTTTCCTGCATCACGTATGAATGAAATCTTAAAATGTTAACAAATCATGTCATGTTATTCATCTTTGTTCACATTTTAGGGTCTTTACCTGGACAATGAGATCAGTGGTAATGCACTGGCTGGGATCTGGGTCAAGAACTACGCAAACCCTATCATCAGACGCAGTCACATTCACCATGGTAGAGATGTGGGTGTGTTCACGTTTGACAATGGCATGGTAAGGAATGGCACAACAATAAATATGAGATGGAGGGGAATATAGGCAGGGATTGTGTACTAAAATTTTGAAAGGAAGTCATTTGTGATGTTTAAAGCATTTGTGTTTTATTGATAAACAGCACTGTGAAGAAGATCCATAAGCAAAACTTTGAAGACATTATTGAAAAACTGTCTCCTTTATAGTGAAGTTGGTACCAAGACCTGTTTGGCAATATTGAAAGTTACAGTGAGAGTTTGGATTATCATGTACTCTTTACAGGGTTACTTTGACCGCTGTGACATCCATCACAACCGCATCGCAGGCTTTGAGGTGAAGGCAGGAGCTAATCCTACGGTTGTCCACTGTGAGATCCATCATGGTCAGACGGGTGGTATCTATGTCCATGAAAACGGGAGAGGCGAGTTCATCGAGAACAAAATCCATTCCAATACCTTCGCTGGAGTCTGGGTCACGTCAAACAGTGACCCAACGATACGGTGAGATCCTGTGACATGTGCATTAAGGCTTAAGTACAGGAACGCATCAGTTCACAAAACCAGCAAAATTTTGTTGATAGTCAGTCCATGAATTTTGGAGTAGTCTTCTATAACAAATCATGACAACAAAGATTTTTTAAAAGTTCACAGACTTGAATGGTCTGAGGATTATTACATTTTTTAAACCTTTTTTTTTTTTTTTTTTACATTCTCAATGTGTTGACATCAGCTGTGAGATTGACTTTAAATGCGTATTGAGTATATCTCAATGTGAACAATAAGCTGAATGACACTTCCATCCTGTAGGGGCAATGAAATATTCAACAGCCATCAAGGAGGAGTGTACAAATTTGGAAAGGGGCGTGGCCTGCTCGACCTTTTTTTTTTACATTCTCAATGTGTTGGACATCAGCTGTGATTATTACATTTTTAAACCCTTTTTTTTTTTTTCACATTCTCGATGTGAGATTGATTTAAAATGCATATTGAGTATATCTCAATGTGACAATATGGTAATCTGAGAATGACCACTGCCCATATTTCCATCCTGTAGGGGCAATGAAATATTCAACGGCCACCAAGGAGGCGTGTACATATTTGGAGAGGGGCGTGGCCTGATTGAGCACAACGACATTCACAGTAATGCACTGGCAGGAATCCAGATTCGCACCAACAGCAATCCCATCATTAGGAACAATCGTATTCATGACGGCCAACATGGCGGAATCTATGTGGTATGTACATGTAGATCGAAGATGAAGGATCGTTATCATAAAACAAATTTCTGATTTAAGATTATTGGTTGAATTTATCATAATGATTTTGTCTCCTCCCATTCGTAGAATCAAGACCATAACCGTACAGAATAAGATTTCCTCTTTATGTGAAGTGCTTTTTCATTGGGGAAAAATCCCCTTAAATTACACATTTTAGTTACATTATTGTTTATTATTTGGCATTATTTTACATTATAATGATGGGAGGCAATATTTTGTAATATAGTTCACATAAAAACTTCCAGTATATTGTTCTTTTTGGATTGTGGTGTGAGCATAATTCTGTTGATATGACACTGTGCAGTCACAAAAGCTCTGGAATTTTCACTTTATCTTTGGAAAGCTTCAAGATAAATACAGAGACACACATACCTACAATGCAACTTGGAAGTGGTGTTTTAGATCAAGTATGTAAACTAGCTCCTGTGCAGTGTATGTTAAAAGAGCAATTTTATTTGTCATTGATATTAAAGTGAAAGGGCACTTCAAAAAAAAAAAAAAGAACAAGGAAACAAAAAGAAGAAGGCAGTTGTATAGTAGCAAACTTGTATAGTAGCAAACTTAAGGGTGACTGATTGATTGATTTTATTGTGATTTGCCTTACAGCATGAGAAAGGTAAAGGGCTGATCATAGAGAATGAGGTTTACAGCAACACATTGGCTGGTGTCTGGGTGACGACAGGGAGCTGTCCTGAGCTTAGGAGAAACAGGATTCACAGTGGCAAACAGGTCAGTATAATGATCGTGAAGATGTAATTATGCTTCATCGGTATCTTCTTCCTGCAGAAAATTTAGATATACTCCTGCACTTACTGTCAAACTTTTCTTTAATGTCAGCTCCATGCTGAATTTTAACCATCAATGTTGTGGTGGTTGACACACTTTAAATGTCCACTGGCCTTTTCTGTTTATCAGTGTCCAATTTTCTGGTAATATCTATATATATATTGTAAGTTGGCATCAACCTTTTGATGGCTTCTTTTGGCCAGCAATCGTTCAAGCATGAACATTGCCATTTTCAATCTTCTCTAATAATAATAATAATAATAATATACAGTTCTTGTATAGCGCATATCACATTATGATATAACGTCTCTATGCGCTTCCAAAGGACTTGGATATTATTACCCTGGCTTTAGCCCGGCAGCCGCCAGCGCGCAAGCATTTCAAGGAATGAATTCCTGCCAGGTACCCATTCACCTCACCTGGGTTGAGTGCAGCACAATGTGGATGAATTTCTTGCTGAAGGAAATTAACGCCGTGGCCGGGATTCGAACCCACGACCCTCTGATTGAAAGACGAGAGTCAGAACCACCAGACCACGACGCTTCTCTCTCTCTCTCTCTCTCTCTCTCTCTCTCTCTCTCTCTCTTCCTTTCATCCCAGTAATCAAAATATGCCTTTATTCCTGTTGTTGTAATCTTGACAGTGTTTCAAAATTTGGGAGATCCTTTTTAGCCTTGTCTGCCATGATATCTATCCATCAAAATGATAGTTTTGATTTACGATTTTGATATTAGTATTTACATCCATGGTAATAATTCATTGTTTTTATGAACCAGTGAAACCGTGTGCGGTGTGCAGAAACATTAATCGGAGGAAAACAATATTATGGATTTAGTCGTTTTTAAATAATGGAATTTGCTTTCTTTGCATAATTTTATGTATTGGTATATACATTAAAAGGAAGCTATGACTTAAATTTTGAAATTGTGTATATTACCATGTACATTCATAGAAAATAAGGAAGCACTGGCCATTCAAACACAATTCGACGGTTCTTAAAAACGTTTTCTCCAACACGCATATCTGTACACATACACGGATTGGTCATTTTGTAAAAATGACACCGAATTACTGTAGTTAAGTCGGTGATAATGATCTAACTTGGCTATGAAAGTATTAGATACCTCCTTATTTTTCAATCTGTGTACCTCCAGTCATCTGGACAATGTAGACAATCTGTAGGCAACAGGCCCTACTTCGTACAAGCATGAATAAATGTTTGCTGTAATGCTGTTTCTCTAACTCTCTTTTGATACTGTCATTCTTAGGTTGGTGTATACTTCTATGACAACGGTCATGGCACACTAGAAGACAATGATATCTTCAATCACATGTACTCTGGTGTTCAGATCAGGACAGGTAGTAATCCTATCATCAAGAGGAATAAGATCTGGGGAGGACAGAATGGTGGTATCCTCGTCTACAATGGAGGTATGTACAACCTTGCCCTTTACTTTATTTCATGCATTCTGGGTAGTGCCATGGTTTAGGATATTCCTGCTTTGATGGATGCAAAACACATTGAAGCTCCTCTGCAAATACTTTTAATGCATGTTATAAAGAGAAATGAAATTCTTTGAACAAAGTTCATGTTATTTCATTATTTTTAAATTATTTTAGATATTTATTATTAAAGCAAAACCCAGAATTGTTGTTTCATATAGAGAGAAAGTTGTAGAATGCTCGTCATGCCAGGAAATATTGATCAACCAAAAAATATTTGAAAGATTGTAGACTGTTACATGATAGCTACTGAAATGCATGATTGCCGCATGTCTCATACGTCTGGTTCCTTTGGGCAATGGATAAAGTCTTTGGACACCACCAGAAGGCATCACACTCACCCACCTAGCATGTTAATACCATGGACTGCACCACATGGAATATGCCATGAGTAATCTGTATATCCACACCGACAGTGTAAGAGAGACAGATGTTAGTCAAAATGATGAATGACTTGTGCATTGTACTTCTTGTATTGAATTGAAACTTTGTGCAGTGAAGTCCTATATTCTTCTACCGCATTGTATAATGTCTTCATATTTTCCTTTGTTCAGGTCTGGGTGTCCTGGAGCGTAATGAGATCTTTGATAATGCTATGGCTGGTGTATGGATCAAGACGGACAGTAATCCTCATCTTCGTTACAATAAGATACACGATGGAAGGGATGGAGGTATCTGTATATTCAATGGTGGTAGAGGTAAGTCTGCACCAGGCGGTTTATTCTATTATTCTTGTTTCAGATGAAGTCAAAATGGCAGTTTCTCTACAGTAGTCCTGATAAGGTATCTCTTGACTCACAAGTTCAGTCAGATATCTCTATTTAGCAGTGATGGTGAACTGTCGGATACTTTTGTCTGTCACTGAATATTGAAAATCCATTTATAAGTATTTGAAACTGTATGACAGTGTTGTGAAGCTGTCCAATAGAAAGGATAGAAGTTTGCTTGTGGAGAAAGGTTGGGGCTGGCAGAAACATGTGAAAGTGGTCAAGAGAAGTGGATTGAGATGGATGTGTCATGTGTTGGGAAGGGAAGATGATAAACTGTGAAAAGAGCATAGCATCTAGAGGTGGATGGTATAAGAGGGAAAAGAAAACCAAAGACAAAATGGAAAGATATTGTAAAGAAAGAAAGCAGTAAGATAAAAAGAAGAGGATGTTCAAACAGAGAAGTGGAAGGAAGGACTGTCATCACTGTGCAAATGACCTTAACCCTTGTAAGGGGGAACCTGCTGACTTTAACCCATTCATGACAGAGGTCCACATTTTGTGGTTTGGCCTAATATTTTTTGATGCAAAGCCCTAAAAATCATACCAAATACATGAGCAGAAAGAGCAAAAAATTCTACACAAACTATGCCCATTTTTGTTGCGTCAATATTCGTTGTTTGATGCTGAAAATTTTTCAAAGGAAAATAAGCATTAAAATCCTTAAATTGGCAATGTGATAGAAAGTTTAAATCACCATTTTTCCCTGCAAATTGGCAGCTTTTTGACTTCTCATCATAATTTCTGTCAATTTATATTCATTTCAGATACATGACATTTTATAAGAAAAATGTAGCAATAAAATAAAAAATGTTGGTTTTGTCAATTTGAAGAATAAAAGCTGATCAAATAAGGCTTTAAATAATTCCTGTCACGAATGGGTTAATAGATTCTCACCATTGCTTTCTGCATCTTATATGCACCCCAAATAAAACTGCTTTTTCTGGTCTTTTCATAAAGGAATTCTTGAGGAGAATGAGATCTTCCGTAATACCCAAGCAGGTGTTCTCATCAGCTCACAGAGCCACCCACGGCTCAAACGTAACAAGATCTACGATGGTCTTGCAGCAGGCATTGAGATCACCAACAACGCCAACGCCTACTTGGAGGGTAACCATGTCTTCAATAACAAGTTTGCTGGGATCTGCCTTGCCACAGGGGTCAACCCAGAGATGAAAGGTGAAGGGTCACAATTCAAGCTTTTTCTTTTTAATGAAAGAGCCATACTAGTTTGCGATTTTCAACTTTTCAGAGCCTCCATCACAAATTGAAGCTAAATATTCTGTTAATTTCTGTGTTCCTCGGGTAATCATGAATTCTCAGTTACATAGTTATCAGTATCTCAATCAACCTTACAGTCTCAAACATCAGTCATTATTGCAGATATTAGATATTGATGATAACATGAAGCTAATACAAACTTTTCGTCCAAATACATTGATCCCACATTGTTTCCATTTTTCCATGAAATAAATGCGACATTGCTGGTATTCTGTATATGTAAAATGATTTTTATTTTGAAAGGAAATTAGATTGAAATTATAATCACTTAATGTATTTTATGTTCTTTCTTCCTGTACAGACAATAAAGTGTATGGTAATAAGAATGCCATTGAGAAGGCTGTCAAGTGTGGGAGGTGCTTGTATAAAATCTCCAGCTATACAAGCTATCCAATGCATGACTTCTACAGGTAATTCACCATTACGATCCTACAATTTGATCTATACTTTATCAGTTCAATATATTCTTGGATTCTTTATTATGTATAGGATATATAGCATGGTTTTGATTTACTCATTTTAAATTTCCTACAAATTGTTGGCATGTGGAAGGTACTTGTATAAAATCATAAAATCTCCAGCTGTACAAGCTATCCTATGCATGACTTCTACAGAATGCTCCATTTCAACTTATCAAACTTAGTATCTTACAGTATATGAGTAAAGCTACTTATACACAGGGCTAATATTGTCAATTGCCAAATCTCTGCCATTATGTGCTCATGTAAATTAAGTCTGAATCGTAAGTAGCTTAGAAATTCACGATACTTTTGTTTGGGAAAAGAGAAAGAAAATTTTGGGCAGTTAATTGCTGATCAGCTGAAATACTCTTTATTCAAATGTCATTTCATTTTTGTAATATTTCAGTAATACCTCTAATATCTGTTGCAAAACTGTAAGAAGAAGAAGTCCACATTTCTTTTTATTGTTTTAAAAGCATTTGGTTGAATCTAAGTAAGCGCTTAACATTCAGAGAAACAAATGCATTCCGGATATAAAGACACTTTGTCCATTAATGAAAATATGGAAATTAATTTCTATGTAATAGTAATAGCAGGTCTTATATTTTGAGTTATGGAGTGAATATTTCTTGGTAACAAAGACTCATATGTAGGGTGCCATTTCGTATTAAGAACTTCTTGGGGGGGGGGGGGAGGGGGCATGAATCTAATGTTCTAAACCGTTGATTTCCGTCTCATTCTCTAACGTTTGTGTAAGAGCATCTGAAATACTCTTTACTCATAATTTGGCCTATATAAAGATTAAGATTCTGAGCTATGGAAGGTTTGCAGATGTAATGACTGTGATGTGTTGTGTGTGTTTGTTGTTTCAGGTGTAAGACATGCAACACAACAGACAGGAATGCCATCTGTGTGAACTGTATTAGGAGGTGTCATGCTGGTCATGATGTAGAGTTTGTCACGCATGATAGGTGAGTACAAACATTTCATCAGTCGGCAATTAGATGCATTCTCTCTGTGAGTGAGTGATTGATTGGTTATTTGGTTCAATCTACTTGTTCTACATATATCTAGCTGACTTCTAGTGTTCTGAACTGTAAAAGTAAATACAGGCCTGCCAACATTTAAAAATGAGAAAAAGGAGTCCAAGAATTGCGTGGAAAGCTGCAATCCTTACGGCGGGGTCAACGGACCAGCCTTAGGGCGCGGCCCCTTGTGGGGACCAGGGGTAACGCCCCGGCAGGGTACGGTTCAAGGGGGCAGAGCCCCCTTAAAGTTTGTACGTTTTGTTATTTAGAGGGCTAAAATCATTCATCTTCAGTAAAAATACATGTACAAAATATTGACAAGATGTACTTACATTTAATATCTTAGACAATTTTTTTTTTTAATCAAACAAAAGAACAAAAAAAAAATAGGACTTTGATGACAAAATTTTATAAAACAAAACAAAGATTCAACTTAAACTCAAAACACACAATACAGGAGACATGAACATTGTACAGCACCCCCCCCCCCAAAAAAAAAATATCAGTATGGGCCCAAAGGTCTTAATTCACAGCTCATCTCCGGCCCCTCACCTTTGGATAAGCTTGTAAACACAACTCTCCTCAAATACATGTAATAAACTATTTCCACAATAGAAGTTCACAAGACTTCCCTACCAGCATCCAGCACATTCCATAAATATTTTGATCATATGTAGTCAACCACAGCTAAATTCAAACACCCCAAGATGAAATTCCAGAGTAGAAAATAATTCACAAATGCCTGGTCATGGCGACCGATGCGTGATGTACACGCAGTGTACCCACCACACTACCAAGTTATGTAGGCAGCTGGTGCAGGGGAAGAACGCCTCCCATTCCTGCTGGAGAGTGAAATGCAGCCCAGATTCTTCAACAATTTTTTCAACTAATTAAACATCAAAGAACACATTTTCCCTCACCTGAATCATGAAGGATAGCAATGATAATCAATTTGAAGTCATTTCTGACATTCAGAATCAGTTTTCAGAGGACTAATGCCGGTTATTTGGGCCTGTGATTTCTCAGTCTCGCAATCATACACTGCCATCATGCACAACATGCACACGGTGCACAGTACCTTGTCTTGTCAACGTACACTGTATGTGCTTACACATGCTTCGTATACACTGTACATGTTAGCACAAACAGTCCATATAGACAGGATAAGATAGTTGTAGGGTTTCTAAGTAGTTAACAGTTGGCATCTATGACACACTGAATGAAGTGCGCTATGGATCCTCGCAATCGCAGGCGAACTGTCCAATGTCAATACACACAGTCGGTGTCGGATTATAGCGCGCTCGCCGTGGCTTGTTGCGCTTGTATTGTTCGTACGTACATATTATACATTCATGCATAAGACATCTCTGAGAGAGCTAGAGAGACGGAAATTTATGTAATGTGCGTGATTTTTCCACAGGAAAAAAAAAATCATGTGAAATCGAGGAAAACAGAGTTCTCCGTTTTTTGGCCGCCATAAAATCTTAAAAACGGACAAACTCCGGAAAAACCAGAGATGTTGGCAGGCCTGTAAATATATTATTTTTATTACTTTGTGAGAATATGAAACTAAATCTAAATAGAAGATCGCATTTGATATAGGATTATTCACAAACAATAAGGAGAGATGAAATTTGAGGGAGATTAAATGCATTGCTTGAGGCATTGGAAAGGTAATAGAAATCTGTGTACTGCTTTTAAGTATGATTCCTGCGGAATTCAGAATTTTTCATTTTGATATTTTTTTAGATAAATAGAAATTTTGTGAATTGTTTGAATTTTGAGCACTGCAGTGAATTATGAGTTATGAATTTTTAGTTTAGTTAAGAAACCATTTCAACTCTGCAACACCCCTGAAATATCCATAATTGAAAAAATCACTGTGTGCTAACTTTTAATAATATAAAATTTTATCTGATGCCTTTCAGGTTTTTCTGTGATTGTGGAGCTGGAACCTTGTCACTGCAGTGCCAACTGGCAGGGGAACCTACCAAGGATACCGACACGCTATACGACTCAGCCGCGCCCATCGAATCACACACGCTCATGGTCAACTGACAAGACTATGCACGTCAATCGAACAAATGACTTATCAAGACCAAATTGAGAAGGAGAAATCTTTTAGCAGAAGGAGGAGAGATGTGTTTGGAAAACCTGAACTCTTCCAAGATACATGTTTGTTGCCCATCAAGTGATTATTGTTTGTTCCATGCCAAAGTTTTGTCGTACATTGACCAAGGGAAAAAGTGCTGTTTGCGATGACTGGATTTGAAGATTGGAGGATAGGCTCTGTAAGACATGGAGCTCAGAAGAGAATATGACTTGACTCGAGTGTCTTCACCTGTGTTGAAGTGGGTGGATTGATCAAATGTGGTCTTTTAAGATCATCAAAGAGGTCTTTGAACATCTTGTCGGTTGTTTACGAAGTGAGGTAAAGAGGTGTGCCCCACTTGAGGGTACAGTTAGGAATTCATTAATAAGGCTCCCCTGAAATTGGATGAGAAGCTGTAAGGATGTACAACATATCCATCTGCGTACAACATAGCCATAGCAAGAATTACTTGAAACCTATCTGCAAGTGGAGAGCTCGTGAATCATCTGTAAGTCACCCCAGCCCTTAGCGTATCATTTCTTAAGCTGTGATGTTCAGTGGAACACATAGACAAATATGTCATGATACTTTTGAGCATTTCATAAAGGAATAAACCCCTTTGCTATGCCAGCAGATTTTATGAGATTCTTGCTTGATAAGCAAAGTCAGGATTTGACAATCGAATTTTGATCTGGGAATTGGCGCTGATTAAGTTTCCTCACACTTCCATTCCTGCAACAAGTAGGAGATCATTGAACGTATTCTTTGAGGTTGAAGTCTAAGTACCCAACCCAGCTGTACTAAGTATCTATTCCAGTTATAGCAGTGGATTTATACAACTCACCTATTGTTGATTAGATGGTTACGTGTGATCAAAGAAAGAAAAAATCGATAAAAAAAACAAGGAGGTGCCTAAGATGTTTTGTCTAAATTGTCAAGTGTCATTGAGTAGTGAATAGAATGTGTGCACCCATGTTTTGTGTTGAGTCAAGTTCGTGCTTGTTGTTCCACCAGAGGGAGTTCTGATCTCTTTTGAAACTGTTCTGATCTCTTTTGAGACTGTATGATTTTGATATGAAGTACAAAGCAATTATTCCTAACACTGAATCATTTAGTGAAAGGAGCATAGCAGAAGAAAATATCCTGCAGATTATGTTGTTTCTTCATTATTTCAATGTAGAAATATTTGTTCATGATTCTTGACATATATTTGCATGATACATTCAATTGCCATTTAGACTTTTAGATGATAATAGAACATTAACATTTTTTGTCATGGGATGGACTACTAACATTGTTTCAGAAGCAGTGCTGTCAAACATTTGCTCTTTGTTGCTTTTCTTGCAAGAGGTGTACATTTATGTTCCATTTGATAAGTATCTGTGATCATTGTCCAGAGTTTCAAAGAGAAATATCATTGCTTTATGTTTTTGTCAGAAGGTTGAAGAAAATGACCAGGAAGAAGGAATATGTCAAAGTTGAGATATTATATTTCTAAAAAAATATATATTTATCCATATTTATGCTGCAGAGTTAAAACTGCCAAAATCAGAATCATGGAACCTCACTGAGAGATTAGAAACTGATAGACAAGCCAGATTTCATTTTGTAAGGGGAATTGAGTAATGTATAACATGATTTTCAGCCTTGTTAACTTTAGTTATTATGTCCTTATTAACCCGATGAATACTATGCCTGAGATAACCCAGGCTGGGGTCTATGGAAAATGTGTGTTATACCAAAATTAAATTGTGCTAAACAAGTGAATCATTAGGAAAGCCTTGATTGTCAATGTCTGCAACATACAAAACACATAGCAAGCAAGCAATCACAAGGAAGTACTATATATGTATTTTTCTGCCCATCAGTTTTATCAGGTCATTCAATCTTTCTTACGTGACCTTGAAACACTGAAGGTCTTCCAGAGACTTTCCTCGAGTAAAAGATTGTTCTGATTTCTGAAAATGTTAGCTGAATGACTATCTATTGAGGCAAAGGCAGGTTTGCATTTTCTTCCCACCTTCCATATTTCAGCCAGTTCATATTGCACAATTTGCTGTCAGAAGTGACCCAGAAATCAGGATAAAAGGGTCTTCAGTAAACCACGTACTTGTTATCCCTGTTTCTAGGCCCACATTTATTGAATGCCACTTGTCATCCTCTCTGTTCACTACGAATAAATGCAATTCTCTTCTAGCGAATTAAGTCATGAAATAGAATGAGAAATTCATTTCAAAATGATATTTAGTTATGAACAGAATTGTGAGTATTTCCATAGAATAAAGATATTGACACTGGTCTCCAAACGTCAGTGAACTAACTCTACCTAAAGTTAGGCAGGGTTTAAACTATCGATACACTTTTATGCATACTGACAGTTCAAGCTGTCTATTCTGCAGTATGTTGTTTCTTACTGGGGAACAAGTTTGAATTTTCAATGCTATCCTGTGATAAATTGCTGCAATGTATTTTTATAAGCTGAATTAGAATCCAAGTGTGTGTCGAAGCATTTTTATTTCTAAAGAATTCCCTAAATCCAACTCATATGTCAAAGATAACGTTACTGTTCAATTGACGCTTCTGTATGTCTTGACTGCTTTATTCAAACTATGTTAAGAGATCAATCATAAATGTTATTAGATTTTTCAAGATTTTGGTACCATTCATTGACACCCTATCATTGGATGTATATTTTGCACTAGTGTAGAGAATGGAAATTGACATATGTGAATTATTGATAAGGTGGTTGGAAATTCATACAACTCTCTTTCTAGCCGAGGACTAGTCAGTGTTCAAGTATTCCTTACATCGGGTTATTAAGGAGACTATTCATTTATTATTTAAAGCTTTTCTGGCCAATGATATATATGCTATATGTAAATAGTGAACCCTAGCTCAGGTTATTGTATGTTATTACAAGTAACATCAAATAATTTTTTTTTCTATTATGTACATGTATGTATCATACATACAATTGTTTTAACTTCCATTGAGGCCCATCTTTCTTCAGAAATGTTGATGAAATTCTGCAAAAACTAGCAACAAATATTTCAAGTCTGTAGCTTTGTGAGGGCTGTAAATTTTACTTGCATGATATATAAACAGGAATGAATACTAGTAATGTTTGTATCTCATGAAATAATGAAAATTTTCTTTATTTTTAAATCTTTAAAATATGCCCAAATTGCATGAAGGACCAGATATTGATGAAAACTTCAGCTAATGGAGAGTGAAAGTAAAATCTTCATAAACATAAATACTGATGAAGGAAACAGATAGCACAACATTTACCTTTTAAGGAAGATATTACCTCAATTTTAGACTAAGGTTGGTTTAGAGGTGGAATGCCAATTGCAAAGTTAAATATGAATGCATATTTCTAATTGCTTCTAAAATCTTGGCAATTTTTTCATCATAAATCATTTCCAACATTTGATTTCTGTTCATTTTGCTCTTTTCATGGCATTTAATAGGAGTTCACTGTTGTAATCTTTACTTTTTCTTTCTTGCTGTTATCATTGTTTATTTATTGTTTAAGTATTGAAACTATTTGTTATGGTGCTAAATCTAGAAGGTGGCAGCACATATTTTTAGAGGCATTCCATGGGGAAGAGAGAGCGAGAGAATGTAGAGAACGAGTGAAAATATGTACTTGGTACTGTAATTTTTTTATGTTTAGCATCAAGGGGTGTTATCTGTTTTTCTTGTTATCATTTTGACTGTTAAAAGCTTCATAAAACCTTTTTCTGTTGTATTATTTAAATGTGTTGTGAAGACAATGTACAAAAGAAAGCCTTGTTAACAGTCTATCTTGAAATGAAATGAAATCTTTTGGTAACATCTATGAAATGTAATTTTTTTTTAATTGTTGAATATTGTTGTCAGATTGGTTGGTTGGTTGGTATTAGTGTTGGTGTTGGAAATTGTTCTCTCAATTGAGATGGTATGTTTTTATTTCTTTTTTTCTTCCTTTTTTTTTTCTTTCTAATATAAATATGTCTAGTATATGGTTTCTAATGAGATCGAATGTCCAGATGGTGAATAGTAAACACCAGTTAAATATTTTAGACCATACATGCCATAACAGAGCACTGCCTACAATAACACTGTCGACCATGAAGCAACATACTGTAAGCTAGAAAACTGGCTTACAAACTCAGTTTGTCCGTTTAGAAGACGGCAAGATAATATGAATATTCAGGTGGACAATCAGAATTTTCACATTTTTCGATGCACTTGCCTTGTACACCCAATGATTTACATTTTTAATGGAAAGTTTACCGACCATGCCACCTGTTATTGTATATATCGTCGCTGGGGTGACAAGACCTTGTATCTCAGTATTTGGTGAAATTTAGTTCTTTTCATAATCTTATAGCTAGGAACGCTTAAAATGTATTTCTAAACCCTCGCATGCCCATCTGCAAAGATTAGGCCACTATTGATAAACAAAACTTGACTGCCTCCATAGGCTGTGATGCTAAGAAGCCATGTTTTTGGGCTGTCCTGAACATTCAACATTTTTGAGATATGAGGTTTTGTCACCCCAGCTACATGTATTATACAGGAATAGAAATGTAATCTGCCATTTTGGACACAAGGGAAGAAATTTTTTCCAATTTTCGTTTCCTTATGATTTTGTGAAGTAAATAAAGAATGATGTCAAAGAATGTAGGGAATTATTTTGTATTTAGTCATAATACATGAATACAAATAATGTGTATCTGAACAGCTCACACAAAGTTTAATTGATCAAAATTACTAAATGCTGTGTTTTATCTGAAAAGAGCACCTTTTATTTATACTAGTATGTCTTTTTTTTTTATCCTTTGATTCCAGCAATAATAAGGGGTTTGTTTATCTCTTTTTTTTCTCTCTCGATTCTTTATCAATCTTTTTTTTCATTTGTATAGTCAGCAAGTTTCTGAAAATTTGATCAGTGAATTCAGAATATAAATGCTTTCTTTAATTCCAACAGCTTTTATTCATTGCAGAAACCTTTTCCTGCTATTTACGTTGTCTTATATGTTTTGTTTTATCAGCTGTTCACAACCTGAAGTATTCAATGTCTTAGATTCCCTTTTTAATCCCTGCTCTAACCAAAATAAATTTGAATAGAGGCTTGACTGAATATCCACTTGTAATTTGTAATTAATAGAATTTGCATTCACTACTGAAATGCTAGAAGATAAAGCTCTCCTCTTTTCCCCCTCTCTGTTGTACAGAAAACTTGTAAATGGTGTTGTAGAATGCTCTATTTTTGGGGCTAAGTTTATGATCAATATGCAATATAGTTATTATTTATGGGCCATTGATTTTTGTTTTTATGTTATTTCATTTTTTTTTTCAATTTTCATGTGTAGATTGTGATATTAATACTACCTGAAAGAAGCGAGATTCACTCCCATTGTATCATACACATCATTTGATGACAAATAAGTAAAAAAAAAAAAAAAAAAAAAAATATGGGCGACCAGGTGTCGTTTAAACTCACTGTGTAGAGATGCACCAAATAAAATCTGGTTGCCTCATGCCTTTCAGACATTGAGAGTTGTGGGTCTCTTTTATTATGTTGCCTTGTACACTAAGCCATCGTGAGAGAGAGAGAGAGAGAGAGAGAGAGAGAGGGGGGCGGACGAGAAAAACGAGGAAAGAATAAGTGAAAGAGGGCTGAAGTGGAACCTGGGCTGCGTTTCACAAAACCGTCCTAAGTCTAACTCATGGACCATCCCATTGAAATGCATGTTGTAGAATTAACACGTGTTTCAACTGGATGTCCATTCACTTCGACTTATGACGGTTTCATGAAACGCAGCCCAGGTCCCTAAAGCTCCGCCATTTTGTCCAGATTCATTACAAGGCTGACCTAAGCACCATAATATTCATGATCAAAAATGAATAATTCATTTTGTAAGATGATTCCAAGGAGTAGCATGCATTTGTACATGTTTTTAAAAACATCACACCCATCAGCTAACCATATGTGCAATAGATATAAATGTGCAACAAATGCACATTACATCAAAGTGTAACAATGAAATTGATATGTGAAATAGATAAAATAATGCAAGTGTTATCGATATCATGGCGAAAAACAGCCCCTTCAAATGATCCGAAAGAGGCGGGGCCCAATGCCATTCATGTAGTGATATCCGCATGTGCCGCTTTTCATCAAGTAAATTTATTATATGTCTATGAGTGGAACTAAGATGAGCGAGAAAGAGAACAATGTCATAGATAAAAATACAATGAGCATAACAGAAAAGTAAAAAGCTAGGACAAAGTTTTCAAGTGATCTTAAGCCCACCGCTGACACTATACGATCCGACTGCGACCCGATTTCAAACAAATGACATCTTGCATTGAATATTCAGTTTAAGCAAGTAATTTATCTTCTTTGAAATTCAGAAAAATGATAGGGATACTAAAATCAAAATCTTAGTCAACTGCAAGCCTTTTGGTCAGAGGAAACGCCAAATCGTAGCCGATCGGAAGATTGCTATGATGTCACTATGATTCGGAATGAAGTTTGCTTTTATTCCTACAGGGAGGCTCACAATAGCCCGGTATATCGATTTTAGTACTCATACGACTACTTGGAACTTTAATGTTCACATTAAATGCTATAACAAATTTTTCCAAAATCAGATCGCAGAAGGATCATATAGTGTGCGGTGGGCTTTAGCCTCCAAATCACATATCAAGAGAAGTAATTTTGCACTCATTGTTATGGACCAATATAATGGGTAGATATTTGCACCAACAATTTGAACCATTACAAGAAGCAGCAAAAAAATTAAAATAGGTAAACTTGCTGCAAATCACATGTTGAGAAGAAAAAAAAAATAGGACTAGGTATGCCAATGTAACCCAGTCAGTCCCAATTCTTCTTCTAATTACTCAGCCACCAAGTATATTTTTCTGTTCATTTAAAGGTTCTTTCTGATATTCAGGGGCAAACCCTCTTGTTTTTTTTTTTTACTGCACCACTTATGATAAGATGCACATAATTCATATATAATAGCTCATGCTTAAATAAAAGTTTTGCAAAAAGTTGTGCAAACTTGGTGACATCATTTTTGGCACCCAACTTTTTAAGAATTTTATGATCAGTCCATACCTTTTGCAGTCGAGGCAAAAAAGATGCTTTTTGACTAAGCAGTTAATTTTCCTCCTTCATATGTTCATTTTAACATTTTTTTTTAAACGTGGGGGTTTGCTGTTTTATATGTGAACAAGCCTTTATTCATAATTCACCTTTATACAATTACACTCTACTGACTGTAGTGTCATTATTATATGGCAATTTGTCTTGAACCTAAAAAAAAAATGATATGCCTGTAAGATAATTAACCACTACAAGTAAATGTTGATAGGTAAGCTCAACTGATTATCCCTTAAAAAAAGAATTCATCAGAATCCCTATAAGAAGGACTAAAAGCAATGATTTATCAGAGGAAAAATGAAAATAATGAAAATTAGCAATAGACAATAACACAAAAATCAAGGATGCAAATAAGATTAGATGCACTTTTCTAATAGATTCTTTATTTTTACTATTTCACATAAATGTACATTAAATAAGAAAATCAACATAAACATATATGTACAGAGCTTCAATATGCTACAAAAAATATCTACATGAATACAATCACAGCATTTTCTATCATTCTCTTTCTCAAAGGATATAATAAAAGCGATATAAAATCATCAAAATATGCTAACTATATAAAATGTTGTCAGGGAGGGGGGTGTTGGGGGTTCTTATTTTTAATTCCTTTTGCAAACTCTCACACACATAATCAGAAATATACCCCCAACAATTGTGACTATGAAATCTTGGTCATTAATTTTCTTACATGTGACAGTGTGTGAAATAATCTTGCTCTATGAAAGATAAGAAATGGCTCTTGGACAACGCACTGATAGTCCAATTCAAAATTTCCCATCATTCACACTTCTTGGAAATTTAGTTCGAAGTTCTCAGAGTCATGTAGGTGGAAATCTACTCCATATTGTAGTATTTTCAAAAGTGTAATAGACCTTCCATTTTGGACCTGTAAAAGGAGTACACAACATTTAAGGGAGTGGAATGTTTGTAGTCTTTTCATAAAGTATATTCTTCTTGACCAAGGAAGATGCAGAGTAAATAATAAGGTTACACTTAGGTCCGATGAAGTTGAATTCAGATCAATATTCTAGTATCTCTACTGAAATACACTATGAATGCATACTTACATTGCACATTGCTATGTCTGCTATTATTGAATACAATTAGGTATGAATTAGCATCTGCCAGTGGTATAGCAAATATAGCGCATCTTTTCTTTTATTGTCTGAACATTGAAATGATGCTAATTGTTTCTCTGAACCATAAAAAATTCATCATAGTAAGAACTTTGTTTTCAATCAGTTGACATCTGTTAGAAGTAAATCAACAGAACAATTTAAAAGCACAATGAAATATCAGCTTTTAAAGCATCTCATCTGCCAAAAATCTAGATATCCATGAAAAGAAGCATAAAGAAATCATAGTTGCAATTGTAATACAACTTAAGAAATAGTTATAACATCATGTTCATGTAAAGAACAAACATGTAATGTCTTCTTGGAAAGTTTGCTAATGGTTCTGTATAGGATTCTGTAAATGTATGCCAAGCGCATAGATCTGTCATTGAGATTTCATACAAATAACCCCAAAATATTTCATATTACCATTTTTACTATCATCATTTTTACTTATACTGCGCTTTTCCCATAAGGCCCAAAGCGCTTAAGTAAAAGCAAAAACATGTAATTAGAAAAACAATCTTACAGTTCTACAAACTGCAAAAGAGATGTGTTTGCAAGGCTTTTCCGAAGGTAAATAACTGATGAAGACTGTCTAATTCTAAGTGGTAGATGATTCATTCACAGTTTCTTTTATCTGGTATCACTATATGATGACCCCAACTTATTATTCCATGTATTAGGCTGGACATGTCCTAATGTCCTGCACACCAAATACAGAATTATTCTCATGATGATTACAAAAGCTAGCCAATGAACTAACTGGGGGAAAAATATGCTTTTCAACCAAGAGGGAGCTGAGGGTGTCGATACTAAAATTCAAGAGTTCAGCAGAGGTGGCGGGGAGTCTGGTAGCTTTCCTGGAGCAGACAACCCAAAGCTTATACAGCCATGATGATGATTTGGAGTTGGTGTTCAGTCTTGGCTGAGCCCTATGATGTGCTAATGATACTCGTGTCTGATTTCTGGCTAGTGAGTGCTTGGTCCCATTCTGTCTGAAGCTCTGAGGAGACTTCTGTAAAGAGATGATCCCAATCCCAAGGTTTGTCTTCCTCCATTACTTCAGATTCAGCTGACAAAGCTTTACTCAGGAGCTTCATCTATCTCATTGTCCTGCAAATCAAAACAAAGGGAAAGCTTGGTGTCTGTATTTTGCAATGTGTTTGTGAGCTGGAGGTTTTGGAGGAGGGCTGAGAGTTGTATTTTGTTAGTGCGCTGGTAGAATCCTTATTCAAAAGCTAATGGAGTCTGCGCTGACTTGCCAGTACTTGGGCGGGATGGGAGGTTTGTGGTCTGGCTGTCCGGCTGGTGGGGTGTCACTGGGGAGGCTGGGGCGTCCTTTCCGGTCTCCCTTTTCTTGTTGTCCCTATGGTAAAGATTTAGGCTGCCCTTTTCTTTTATATATATATATATATATATATTATATATATATATATATATATATAGTTTTATTGCTAGCTTCGTTTATTTTCTTTTATTCTCTTTTTGATTCTTGTATGATTATGTTCGTCATTTCGGAAACTTAATAAAACATACGAATATAAGAAAAAGGAAAAAATGAAATAAATTAGTTTTTCACTTCAAGACTTTTTATGTTAAACCATGGAAACTGTGCAAATAAGTGTGCTCATAAATATTTTGATCCCTATGTCACCTTCATGTCACTCACACTAGACTGACAGTAGAGTAGACCAAACAAAAATCCATCAAATTACCCAAACTGGCCAAGATTTGTCAATTATTATTCAATTGGAGTCAATATAGATGGGGGTATCTACTAGACTACCTAAAGACAATGTTTATTATCATTAACCCAGATTACTAAGCACAAGATAAAGGGGAAGAGGACTGCAATTGTTACAGCAATCAACTTCAAGGGGTATATTTGCAGGCTCATGATAGTAGCAGAGGGTGGTAGCCACTGAATCTTCTCAGAAGCCAAATGTGATATTTAAGCTTCCTTTATTTCAGAAAGATCGCCACATTCCTTTGTTCACATGGGTTCATGATAGTCTATGAAGTCTCTAGCTCCAAGTCTCTACATGGTTTATATTAGCTAAAATATTAAAGAACTTAATTTTCCATATAAATCACTGAACATATCATCCCATTTCTACTAACCAGTGTGAGTAGCATTGCAATTTTTTTTTAGAAGATCATTGTCTACCTTTT